>CP119659.1:422500-592500 GCA_030078075.1 Crithidia sp. LVH-60A
TTTTTGAACGTGTGATCTGTGTTTGCTTGTCCACGTGGGTCTAGCATTCAATGGCCAGTGACGGCGCAGTTGCATGAAGTGCGAGCGTGAGAAGACTCATCATGTCTTTATGCAGGCTATTGACGGCAATGCTTCCTTCTATTTTTTTTTCCTGTTTGGTTACACGTGGTTGTGTACCACCGCACCGCAACGTGGTCGGTTGGAGATTGTTTTTTTTTTTCTTTAAGAAATTCTTTCTATTTCTTCTGTTCTTTTGTTCGATCTACTACTACCGGTCTTCTCTTCCCCTCCGTGCTTGTTCATCCATACCTTTTTTGTTTTGATTTCTGCTTTTTTCTCCGATTTACGTTGGACGTGCTTCCGCGGGTATTTGCCCGCATAATTTCTGCTTTAATCGAAAGAGGGGTTTCTCGGATTTTGTTTGTTGGTGGAGGTGCTGCGCAGGTTTCGTGCATCTTGTCCATCATTTTTTTTTTGAAGATTCGGCGGATGGTGACGGCTGCAAGGCAGAGATGTTTCTCGTTGTGTGCACGCTGCGGGACCATGATTTCATTGGCCGGTCACTGCTATTGAGCTCATCTTGTGTTTCTCTTTACTTTTTTTTCCCGGAAACGTAAACTAAAAAAGAAGGATTGTTTGACGACGCAAAACACAAATTTCTTGCAGACCCTCGTATTCTAAGCGGCTCCTGCGTCTTCCCCTCTCACTCTACTTCGCTTCTTCTACTTTGCGTGTTTGTTTTTTGCTGCCTTCGAGTACAACGAAGGGTGAATAAGAAAAGGGGGGAACTCCGCAACTCGTAAAGCGAAGTTTCTCCCTTTGCTCAAAGACGATCGAGCCGACTATTTTTTTTTTCTCGTATCATCAATATTTTTTCCTTTTCTGCTTTTTATTCGCTCGGTGTCGCTTCTCCGCGTGTAGCTTCATCGGTTTTTTTTTTTTTTGTTTGCTCGGGTGTTTCCGCACACTGTGCTAAAAAAATGTGTATTTGTGTCTATCTGACGGAACCCCGTTTTTTTTCTTTTCTTTTACATTTGTTTGGCACGCCCTTATCTTCGGCTTTCTCTCTCTTTTTGTTGAAAGAAAAGAAAACACTCTATCTTTCTTCTCTGTTCTCCCGCTCCGCGCGGGGAGTTTGGGAGTTGCGAGAAGTAGATGGAAAAACTTGGTGTTTTTACGGCAGAATAGCCGCCGCTTGATGACGATGGACAAGGCATCGAAGGGCACGTGCATATGTGTGTGTATGTGTGCATGCACATGAGGAAGAGGAAGACTACATCAACACCTCAAGGCCCTTTTTCTTTTCTGAAATGCTTCAAAGAAAATAGGTAGTATGCTAAAAAAAAAATGAAGGAAAAATATTAAAAAATACTTCGACAAAATTATAAGGTAGTCGAGAAAAAAAAATTTACTTAAAGAAGCCGAAAGCTGCTGCTTCGTTCTTGTGGTAAGGCTTTTCTAGAGATATGAAAAGCCAAAAGAGACTTTTTTTTAAAAATTTCTCTTGCTGGAGAAGTTTTTCTCTTTCTCTCTTATTGGCGGTTAAGTAGTTCAACGTGTGCCTCTGCTTGCTTATGAGTTTGACTTTTTTTTTGATTATATTTTCGTTTTTTCTCTTCTATTTCTTTTGGTTTTCGTTTGTGGCTGTCTTGTTCGTCCTCTCAGTATCACTGGATCGAATCTTTTTTTCTTTCTGTGGTTTTTTCTTCGCAATTTTTTTATTATTAGCTATTTTACTGTCGCATGTCTGTTCCATGCTTCCACACGTCGGGGGAAAAACTAACTAACAAAAAGAGTGTGTGTGCAGAGGAGAAGAAAACGCTCTCGCTCTGACGCAGCAGCCACGCACGCCGCTTCTGCTTCTGTGCTTGTTTTTCTTCCCGCTCTCGTTATCGGCGACGCAACGTTCACCTCCTCTCCCACTGGTGTTGACCGCACGCGGTTCTCGTCGACGTTGGCGTGCGTACAGCGGAGGGTCTTCGCTTCCGGGCAAGAGATCGGCGAAAGCAAGCAAATGAACAAACGGCAAAAAAAAAAAAAAACGCACGCCGCTCCTCGTCGTCCATGTTACCGTGGGTGACTAATGAGCACGTGTGTCGATTTGAAAGGCGTCCGTGTTCTGAATTGCGAGTCATTAAGTCCCTTCTCACTTCGCTCTCTTCCTCACTCCCTACTGATAAGCAGCGGTTGACTCGATACTCCGTTGCTTTCTTGGTTTCCTATTTTCCATTGCGTCCTCTTTTATTTTCTTCTTCTTTCTCCCACATCTAGTGTCCGCTGCGCGCGTGTGTGTGCGTTCTTTTCTAAGCCGTGCTGCACGCCAAAAAAAGCGCCGTACTTGGTGAGCGGTGTTAAGCGCATCCTCGTCACACCAGCGCGCGTACCCACCGCAGACCCGATTGTACGCCGTACCTCCTGTGATTCTTGTTTTTGGGAATTTACTTCTGATTGCGGCATCAATAATACTCTTCTTTTTTCCCCTCTTTTTTTTCTCATCGTGTCCTTTCCTGTGTGCTTCTGAGCTCTTGTTATTTTTGTTTCTTTTTTTTTCAGCCTTTGTCTTGCGTTGGCAGTGCTCTTCACCGCCTCACTCTTGTAGGCGTGTCCTCTTCTGCTCTGTTTTTTCCTTGTAGCAACACACACAAACACACCCACACACACATTGAAGCGCGCGCACTGTAAAGAGTTACACCGTCGCCAATTAAGATGGACGAGGCTGTGGCGGCTGCACGCGCCGCCGCCACCACCAGCGACGTTGACGGCCAAAACTATCTTGCACGGCATGTCGGCTACTCCTCGTCACCACGCACCCGCCTGCGCGTTGGCGTGTGTCAGGCTGCAGTGGCCCTGCTGGCCCTCTCGCTTCTTTGTTGCACGGTGGCGACCCACGTCTTGCCCATCTGCGAGACCGCCCACGGCATGCGGCGGTGGTACCTCTGGGCTCGTGCGTGGCACAACGGCCAGGAGCTGCCCCTGCTGGACCTCCGCGACGACACGCATCTGCTGCGCCGCGCCGCCCTCGCCACCGCCGTCATGAGCCTCGTGTCGTTTCTTGTGGCCGCTGCGTTGCCGAGTGCGTGGTCACGTGCGGAGACTGCACGGCTCTCTGAGGAGGCCGCCAACCGACGCCTGTGGGAGCTGTTGGATGGGCAGGTTGGGTCGCAGAGGGGGAGAGCCGTGTACGAGTCGCCGCGTCATGCCGAGGACACGTTGCCGCGCTGTACGCTGGAGGCGAGGGAGGAGCGCCGCCGCACGGTGCTGCACCGTCTTGCCACTGCCGCTGTGGTCACCCTCCTCTGCTCAACCGCTGGCGCGGTCGCAACGGTGGCGGGCGTGTCGGTGGACGCGTGGAGTGTCTGGCGCGACGAGGAGGCTGCCGCTCACCTCGCCTCCGGCTTCGCCGCTGCTGTCCTTGCCGCTCTCAGCGGAGCCGCAGCGGTTGGGTTGCTGCTGCGGCCGACACTGTCACACGTGCACCCGCTGCGCCGCCGCCCCGCGATCCGCCGCTGCTCTCGTGTGCGCGTTGCGGACGATACAGGTGCATGTATTGGTGCTGCTGCTGCTGCTGCTACCGTGAGCGACGGACGCACAGGCGGCTTGCGAGGGGCGGTGGATGGCAAGGGCGAGGCGGAGGCGCAGGCGTGGACGCCATCGCACACGTGCCACGGCGGTGCAGAAACGCCACTGGGCGGTCTTGACGGCGTTGTCCACCGCGGCAGACGAAGGCAAGAGTAGCCGAGCCTCACCTCACTCTTGCCTTTTTCATCTCTCTCTCTCTCTCTCTCGCTTCCCTCTTGTTTTTGCCTCGTCTAAGTGCTTGCTTTCCCTCTACCCAACCGTGCAGACGAGGGGGAGAGAGAGCTGTCAAAGTTTTCTTTCTATTTTTCCTGTTAACCTAACCTTTTAAAGATTAACGAGTTGCGTGCTTCTGTGGTGGAACGACGGCAGTTGTGCTTGTGCTGCTTCTACAGCCAGTGCCATGCTGGCCCTTTGCGCGAGCCAGCTTCTTTTTCTGCCCTCCATCTGTGTGTGTGTATGTGTGTATGTGTGTCTATTCCTTGCGTACGTGCTTTGTTGGCTATTGTATTTTTTTTATTTACGCGTCATGGTGTGTGCGGCCTCGCCTCTCTCCCTCTGTCCACCTTCTCCTCTTCGCCTCCTCCCCTCGTCTCTCCTTGTTGCTTGACGTGCGATGTGCGTGTTTTTGTGTGTGTTTCTATGTGTCTGTGTGTGTGCTGCGGGCACGGTAGAGCAGCACCGTCATCGCACCGCAGTCTGTACCAACGCCGACCGCGCCGTCACGGGACCCTTCGCTGGCGCTTACGTTGCCACGTTTTGTTCCTCCACTCTCTCTCTCTTCTTTGCTTTTTTTTTGTTTATACTGAAAAATGATGGCGCAGAGTGCGGATGAGGTGCAGGGGGATGCGATTGTCTCAGACAGGCGAGGGCGTCGCTTCGTCGTGGTGCACCCGGGCTACGCCATGACACTCAGCCAGTACCGCAGGGCACTCGCCACACGCATTTCGGTGTGCGTGCTCTCCTTCGCCGGCCTAGTCTTTAACATCATCGGCGAGGCGGTGCCGTACTTCTCGCAGAGAAGCCGTTCCCAGCTTGACGTGGTCTACTACTCGCTGTGGTTCGAGTGGTCGGGGTCGATGACGTCGCCAAATTTTCGCTGGACCAACTTCGGCATAAGTGGTATCATGGCAACGGTTTCGCTGGGCTTTAACCTGATCGCGGTGGTGCTGGCGGGTGTGCTGGCGGGAACGCTGCCGCGTGCGGAGAGGGAGCGGCTGGAGGACAAGGCGGACAGCGAGGTGGCGATGGCGAAGTACGGCCACCTGCGTCAGGAGTACGGCGACACGGACGACTCGGACACTTTCCCGTACACGAACCTGCGGATCGCGAACCAGGGCCAGGCGGGCGAGGTGCCCCACGAGGCGCGTGAGCTGGCGCGTCGCAGCTACGATCGGAGCCTCTGCGCCGCGACGCTGTCCATGCTGATTGTGGCGGACATCTTCGCGGTCACAGCCGTGTCGCTGATGGGGGCCGAATACACCAATCAGATGGCGTACTTGTGGTACGGCTACTACGACCTGTTGAAGATTGAAGCGGGCATTTCGCTGATGGCGGTGGCCACCGGACTGCTGTTCATTGCCTTCATCGTAGTGGCCATCCCGCAGGCTACCGGTGTGCCGCTCTGTGGCAGCCTCTTGCCGCCGCGCTGCGTGCTGATGGTGGTCGATGACGACACGGCAAGGGAGGTGCAAGAGCAGCTGCGGCGTTACCTGCAGACCGAAGATGCTGCACTCGCGCACACTGCGCAGGGGGTGCGGGTGGCCTTGCCAGGGCTACCGATGAGCGACTTGTTACCGGACTACCAGGAAATGCGCGCAGTTCATTCTCTACCACCAGCACCGGAGCAACAACGACTGAGCAGGGGGTGTGAGGAGGCGGTGGGTCCGGCACCTTACGGCTACTCGTCTTCGACGTACTACGCGGCCCCTCCGCAGTTGTTCAACGTGCGAGTCGAGGAGAACGCCGCGGGAGCGACGGAGGCGGCGGTGCGCAACAGTGTTGGTGCAGAGGGAGGGCAGGGACAGCGCACCTCATCCGCCTCCACTGCTGTTGACACGTGCGCTGGAAAGACGACGAAGAACGTCTTCTCTGTTTAAGTTTTGTGCAATTTTTTTTTGCTGCTTTTAAAGTCATCAATCTATTTTCGGTGTTATTTTTTTCCCCTGATCTCGTGCGTAAGAGAGGTGGTCGGCGGTGACGCTCCTGCTGGCGGCTTTTCATTAAGAAAAAAAAAAAGCCTTTGCTTTCGGTGTACTTGCACCCCGTGGCGGTTCACCTTCCCCTCTTCATGCCGTGCTTACTTTTAACTTTTTCTCTTTTTTTTCTCGCCTCTGTTGGTATGTGCTGACATGTAAATACTGTTTTTTTTTTGTCATTCTTTAAATCATTTGTTCTTTTTTGTTTTTTTTTAGGGTTTCTCCCTTCCGCGCGTGTCTCTAACCTTTTTTTTCTTCCGCTTTTTTTCTCGCGCTTCTGAAATGCTTCTATATTTTTTGCCTGTTTTCTTCGCACCCGTTGTCTTTTTTAGAGGCGTGTTATTTTTTTTTTCTCTTTGCACAGTCTAAGACATGTGTTGCAGTGGTTCGTGTGGTGGAACGTGCGGTGGGGTGGCGCCGACTCCCCGTCTTCCCGCTCCTCTCAATCGCCTAAGCTACTTTAAGACATTTATATAAAGCCAAAGGGTTTTCTACGAGAAGCCCGGCTGTCGAAGAGGCTGGTGCGTACGGGCGGCATGCATCGTTTATCCCTCTTCTTCTCTTTCTCTTTCTTTCTCTCTCTCTCCTTCCGGGAGGGCCATAGCCGTGATAGACTGTGTATTTGTTGTGTGGATCGAGGGGTGGCGCAAGTGCACGTCTGCGCGTCCGCGGTCGAGGGGAGTGATAACGAGAAGGATTCGTGACTTGTGCGTTTTTTTAAATATCATTTTGATGTCAGCACACACATACAAAACATAAATATATATTTTCTCTATCAAATGCGTACAGGAAAAAATCAAAGAAGAAAAAAATAAGGAAAGAAAGCAGTGCCACTGGCTAGAATGCCGTGGGAGAAGCACAGCTTTCATTCTTAATATCATTGTCAGAGACACTGCAGCTGATAGGCTGGGTGTCTCTTGACGGAACGTTGTGCTTTCTTTCGCAGTGATGAGAAGCGAAGTGCGTATGCACATTTCTTTTTCCTCTCTCTCTTCTTCCGAGCAGGAGCGGGGACTTTTTCTGCTTTCTTGTTCAAGGTAGTGGTGTAGGTTGCAAGTGTGGAGCAAGAAAGCCACCGATGCATCTCACGGCATGCGTATTTTCTGACGCTGCGATGATGTGTCTCTGCCCATCTTCTTGATAAACACACTATTCTTCTTTTTAGAGACGTGCTCGAGCGAGGAGCTCCGTTTTGTCGTCGTTTATTTCCCCCGGAATGGCGCGGCGAGGCAACATTGGGAAATAAAAAAACAGTGAAGTACGCTTCTCCTTTTTGTATTGGTGAGTGCGTACCGCTCCTCCTTCACCACTCTAACACTCTTCTCGCTGCTGTACCCCCTCTCCTCTCCTCCTCTTCTGAATTGATTTCTTCTTTGTGCTGTTGCGTCGCGCGTGTCGTCTGTGCCGTTCTGCTCAGCTGCTTTTTTATCGTGTGTTGCTGTGCTGTTAGCTCCGATTTTTTTTTTTTGGTCTCGCCTGTTGCGTTGCGCAGCTGTGCGGCGTACCATCACCAACTGTAAAACGAAACAAGAAAACAATAATTAAAAGTGGGGTCGAACAACCCAAAGATGATGATCTCGAATGTCCCTGAGGCACAGATACCTTTAGAGCTGACAGAGGCCCTTGTGCGCGACCCGTCAGGGCAGCCATACATCGCGGTGTACCCGGGCTACGCCCTCTCTCAGCAGCATCATCACCGCGCCGTCATCACCCGCTGCGTGGCGAGTCTTCTCTCCGCCGTGGCAGCCACACTCTCCCTCGCCGGCCAGCTGCTGCCCTACCTCTCCACCACGCGCGGCAGCGCTGGCGTCTTCCGCACGGTGAGTGTCTGGGACACGCACTATGCAGCCCTTCTGCTTCCACGGCAGAGCGTACATGTTCAGCAAGCGATGCAGGCGTGCGCCGTGATGGCGGCAACCGGTGCTGCCGTGTCGACGGCGTTGAGCGTCATCTCCGCCACGACGCTCGTACAGGATGAGCGGCAGCGGCGGGCGGAGCAGCAGGTGAACGATGCCGCCCTGCGCGACGGCCGCGGCGTGGCGGAGGCGGTCGACGGCGCCGTGGCTGACGCCGCGTGGCCCTTCCTCGATGACAGCGGCGCCCGCGCGAGTGCGACGGCGGAGATGCCTGTGGAGCGGCGGGAGCGGCGGCGCCGGCAGCGCGACTGCGGGCTGACCGGTGTGGCCGTTGCGGCGCTCCTCATCGCCTGTGCCAGCGGCGCGACGGTGACAGTGCTGATGTGTGTATTTGACGGGGACGCCTCGGCGGACAAGTTGGAGACGACGCTGTACGCTGGCGCGCTGCTCACCCCCATCGCGGCGGCCTACGCGGTGGTGGCGGCGCTCCTGCTCGCCTGCCAGCCCCTCGCGCAAACGCATCTATGCTGCGCGCCGCCGCTGCGACAGTGTGAGCTGCTCTCCGTCGACATGGATGTCTCGCAGCTTGGCGACAAGGAGAGGCCACCGCTGAGTGGTTTTGAGAGGGTGATGGACGTCGGTAGCCCAGGTGCAGGGCTCAGAGGGGGTGCCGTGCCGCCGCTGTCAAGCGCTTCGTTGCCGGAGTCGTCGCGCATGCACGCCCCACTCCGGCGGGAGGGTACGACCTCGGCGGATCTAGTTTCGTCTCCTTGATAGAGGATGACGACTCGCTGGTGGTGATGTTGCTCGAGTGAGGCAGCTGCGGTTGGCTGGTCTATGTGTGCATGCATGTGTGTGTTTGGGTGTGGGTGTCTGATGCTGTAGAGTTTGGCTTTTTTTTCTTCTTGTCTCTGTCTCGCATGGATTTTTTTCTCTCGTTGTTTTTCGCCCGCTTCGTGCTTTTTTTAAAATCTGTTGTTCTGCTCCTCTGGTGCCAGGGGGAAAGGCGTTCACGTGCTAACTTTTCTTCTTATGTTTATCATAGTGAGGTGTTGTTCTTTCCGCTCTTCATTATGTCTTTCATACTCTTCTTTCAGCTTTTATTTCTTCTGCTGTCATTATGTTGCTAGTGCTCTCCGTCTTCTCCTGATCTAATTTGCTTCTCTGGGTAGGGAGCGTCACGACGCCTGGTTTAACTCGCTGTTGCGGCGAGGGCGACGTGACTGGGATCCTTGGTCGGTATACCTACTGAAATAGCGTTCGATTAGTAACAACAACAACAACAAAAAAGCAAGTGAACCTTCTCTTATTGCCTGTCTTTTGTGGCTTCGTACCGCTTTGTAATTGTATGATTATCGCTTTACACTGGTTTATTTGTCATGTGATGTGGCTTGTGGACTTGTGATGCGACCAAGCGTTTTTTTTCGCCAAAAATTTGTGATGCTGTTTCTTTTTCTTTTCCTCTCCTTCATCCTTTTACTATCTCGTACTTTTGATTTCTATTCTTTCTCTGATGCTCTGCTACGCGAAGATTTGGTGCGCTGCGGTACGCCTTACTGTGTATGTGTGCGTGTATGTGCTTCCCTCGTCTCTCTTTCTCAATTCTATTTTTTATTTTCGAATTTGTGTATTGCTTTCTTTTTTATTTTTCTTCCCCTTTTTTTTTTCTTTTTATGGGGGGGTTTTTGGGGGGGGGTGGGGGGGGGGGTGGGGGGGTGGGGGTGTGGGGGGGTGGGAAGGAAATTAGGGAGAAAAAATAATAAGGAAAAAAAAAGAAAAAAAAAAAAAAAAAAACGCTCTGCGGTCGTTTGCCATTCTTCTCTTTCTACACTATCATTTTGGTTTCTTGTCGATTCATACGCCTCAAAAAATAAAACAATACAAATTATTATTATAAGAAGGTTTATGCCTCCTCTCTACTTTCTTTCTTCCGTCTCGCGCTCTTGATGCGAAAGAATGCGCTGTGCTGAGTCGCTGAACGGTGATGGAAGAGAAGAGGTATAGGTAAAGACTGGAAAAGACAGCGGTGTTGCGCACGAGGCAGCGCGGGGCTTTGATAAAAGAGGTGCTCTGACAAGTCTTCCCCTTTCTGTAAAGTTCGAGGGGAAAGATGACGTATAAGGCACAAAAAAAAAAAAAAAAAAAAAAAAAAAAAAAAAGAAGATGAAGAGGGCGCTCAGAAATAAAAGGGCCTACTGCGCTTGCTCAACGCAGCGAGGATGTTGTACCCCCCCCCTTTTTATAATTTTTGTGGTTCCCCCCCCCAAAAAAAAAAAAAGGAAAAAAAAAAAAAAAAAAAAATTTTTAAATAAAAAAAAAAAAATAAAAAAAAAAAAAAAAAAAAAACGCAGCGAAGATGTTGCACCTAACACTCCGAACTCCTCTCGCTCCCTCCTTCTCTCTCTTCTTCTGCATCGTGTGCCTTCCGTTGTTTCAGCTTGCTCGGCGGTGGAAGTGGTTCCTTTCCATCAACGACGCTGTCGCTACTTGTTTTTGTTATTCACACATATATGTATAAATAAAAGGTTTAGTGTTGTACGTGAACAAGCAGCCTTAGCAGCAGCAGCGGCGTGCCACAAGCCCGGTATCGTCCTCGAGCTGCACCGCGTGTGAGGAGAAGTCTCCCTCCACAGCACGTATATAGGCACATTGCGGAGCGCCACTTGAAGTGTCTACCATATAAATACACACAAACACAAACACACACACACAAACATATTCATACATACACTCGTGTAGATTAAAGAAAAGAAAAAAAAAATAGCTATACTCGTGCGAGGCAGCGCGTTCATTTGTGGTCTTTTGTGCAAGAGGAGGGCGATACGCAAAAAAAAAAGAGAAATCAAGAGGCACGAGCGCAGTGACAGGGAAAGTCAGAACAACGCTAGCAGGAAAAGATGTCCGATGCTCCGGCCACTGTGCCGTCTAAGAATGCCCTCGTAGTGGACTTTCTTGGGCACGTCTACGTCACCGTTAACCCTGGGTATGCAACACGTGGCTCCGCCTTCTGTGGGGCGTTGGTGTGGCGCAGCTTCGTCGTCCTCCTCACCGCCTGTGTGTTCGTCTTTGCTGTAGCCGGTCAGGCAGCGATCGAGTACACGGAAACTGACAACACTAGCGTCACCCACTGCTCTCTATGGGCGACGTGGGGCACCGAGGATGGCACCACCTTTCGCCGCTACCGCTCCGAGGAAGAGTCGCAGGCCGTCGCCGTCCTCGCTGCCATTTTTGGCTTTGCGTCCTTCGTGCTCGCGGCGGTGTCGCTGGGTGTATGGTGCGCGCTGGAGCGCCGCCGCCGCGCTGAGGAGGAGGAGAACTGGCGCACGCTTAACGCTTACGGGCATCGCCGCGTTGACGCCGCCGGTGTGACGGACGGCAACGACCCGTTTCCCTTCACGAATGCGCAGGTGGAGAATCGAGGGCAGGTGGCGACGGTGCCGTGCGAGCTGCGCGAGTTGCGCCGCCGGACCCACGACAAGAACCTCACCATCGTGACGCTCGTGTTGGTCGCCTTGGCTGGCGTTTTCTCCGTCACGACGTTGGGTCTTATGGCGACGGATTTTACCTTCGAACAGCGTAACTATTTTGTGATCGACGTGGAGACGAGCGTCGTGCTCGGGCCCGGCCTCGCGCTCTTCGCTGTCGCCACCGGCGTCTCCATCGTTGCGGTCGTGATGCTCGCCATCCCGCAGGTGGGGCGTTATTTTCTGTGCGGCGGTCTCAGCCCGCAGCGGTGCACGCTCATGGTCGTCGACGACGCTGCAGCGGGGCAGCTCGGTGAGGACA
The DNA here is from genome assembly GCA_030078075.1 of Crithidia sp. LVH-60A. Taxonomy (NCBI): domain Eukaryota; phylum Euglenozoa; class Kinetoplastea; order Trypanosomatida; family Trypanosomatidae; genus Crithidia; species Crithidia sp. LVH-60A. The sequence continues at coordinate 433,917 of CP119659.1, forward strand.
TTCGACGCCTCATGGCTGCTGCTAATCCGTTCTACGCCGGCACGCTGACCGGGGTGCCAGTCGAGCTGCCCGCGCCTCTGATGGATTCCATCCTCGCAGCACAGCAACGACAGCTACAACAACAACACCAGCAGCAGCAGCAGCAGCAGCAGCAAAGTTACCACCAAAACCCTGGAGGCTGCTCCGCAGAGACAGGGGTTGGTGGCGGCAGCCCCCTTTTTCCTGCGGCCCGGCCAGCCTACGGCACTGCCGCGTACTACGAGCCTCCGCCGCAGCTCTTCCGCGTAAAGGAGGATCCCTTAGCAGAGACCTCAGAGCCAGCCTCTGTACCAACCTCAGTGCCCGCTGCGGTGCCAGCCTCAGCCCCGGCCTCAGCCTTGGCCTCAGTCCCAACCTCAGTACCCGCTGCAGTGCCAGCTGCAGTGCCAACCTCAGCCCCGGCCTCGGTGCCCGCTGCAGTGCCCGCCGTGAGTGCACCACACGAGGAGCTCAGCGGTGCGGAGGATGCCGCTGAGGAGGCGGTCGAGATGACGGAGCTTAGCGCAGTGGTATCACGAGAGCCGTTGTGAGCGTCTTGCCGACGTTCTTCTTTTTTTTTTTCATTGTTGGTTTTGTCAAAATTTTTTTCTTTTTTTTCTCCCCCCCTTTTTTTTTTTTCTCTCAAAAAAAAAAACCCCCCGGGGTTTTTTTTTTTTCTCCGGGGGGGGGGTTTTTATAAAATTAAAAAAGAAGGGGGGGGGGGAGAAAGAAAAAAGGAAGGGGGAGAAGGGGGATTTCTTTTTTTTTTTTTTCTCTCTTCTTTTTTTTTTTTATAAAAAAGAGGAGGAAGGAAAAAAAAAAAAAAAAAAAAACGAAAAAAGGTTGACACTTGTTTTATTAAACACGAGAGTGAGCAGCATCACCTTTGTGAATAGAGGTGACGAGGCAAGCCGGGCCGTGTTGTATAACGCCTTTGGGCGGTAGACATTTTTAATTTTATGAATTGTAGTTTCTGACAGTTCGGTGTGCTTCTTTTTTTTTTTCTTGCTGTATTCACTATTACTTTCTTGCTACCTCAATATTTTTTTTTATATTATCTCCTCCTTTGGTAAAAGTAAAGAATAAAAGTCAGAATAAGACATAGATAAGAAGGAGGCGCAATGAAAGAGGGACGCCTATTAAGGGATAAACATTTTTCTTCTCCTTTTCTGGTCTTTTGCTGATGCAGTATGCATCCCTCTTTTTATTTTTTTTTTGCTAGCTGCGGTGCATGTATAAATAGCTTCGTTGCCCTATTTTCTTCGATGATTGTTTTTTTCTTGTTACTCTCTCTCTCTCTATTTGGCTGTTATTACTATTATTATTTGTTTTCCGCTTTCAAGGTATCAACTAAACTATTATATTTTCTCTTCCGTTTTTTTTTCCTAAGAAACGCGCTGTTTTCATCATTGCTATCTTCTCTGTCTAAATAATTCCAAAAAAAAAAACGAAGGAAGATACACAGAGGGGACACTTTCCCCCACGTCTTCCTTGTCCATCTGCACTTACATGTATGCTTGTGTGATTTTTTCTTCTTTTTTTACACTATTATTTTCTTCACTTGGGCAAGGTATTTGTGTTTTGTGATCTCCTCTTTTCTGTTCTTTTTTTTTCCTCTGTGCTACTCGTCACCATCTTGTTTGTGTTATTGACACATGCTTGAGAGTGATATTTCTTTCTATTTTTCTGAAATTATTTTCCTTCTCCTATTTTTTTTTGTTTAAAAGAGAATTAAACGGTGTGTCTGTTTCTTACCTTCGCCTATGCACGGTCGCTGTCAAGCTTTCCATTGCTAGTGCGTGCGGTGCCCTCTTCACCTTACCTCACGATGTCTTTGACGCTGAGTGTTTCGTATGAAGAAATCTGTGTTGTTGAGGGCTTCGCACCATTCTTTTTTTATTTAGTTTCTCCTTACTGAACCCTTTTTTTTTTATCTCTCGCTGATGGGCGATGATGACAATTGTGCGTTTGCGTGTTTGTTTGTCCCCCGATGTGGGCCACCTATGGCCGTGACGTGCAGATGGAAGAGAAGTGTGTTCTCCTTCGTCATGTTTCACACCTGCATGTACCGATGTCGTTATGTGTTAAGGGGTCCCCCCTTCAATACGACAAAAAAAAAAAGAAGAAAAAAAACAAGAGGGATGCGAGTATGAGCAGGGATTGTGACGAGGCTGTGGTGGGGAAACGCACACACTTAGGTGTTGCACACACTTCTTCTTTTCCCTGCGTCGTACCAGAGAGACGCACCACGAAAAAAAGAAGGCGATTTGGTTTGATTTATGTAGCAGCTGTGAGCTGTGTATTTGTTTGCAGCCGCGGATCATTACCATCACTCGATTGTGCGTGTGCGTGTTTTTATTTTTCTTTTGTGTTCCGCGACCTCGTCTTCTGTTGTGTCTCTATCCTAACGAACTTTCACTCACACACACACACACAAACAAACACTCCTTCTCTCAATGACATTCCTTCTTTGACCAGCTTCCTCCCTTTCTCCCTCTCTCTCCATCTCTCGCTGTCTTTTCATTGTCCTCATTCCCTGCCACCGCCTCACCCTTCGAATCTCTACCTTGGCCAGAGTAGAAAGAAAAAAATAGAAGAAGATTCGAAGCCCGTGCGTCCGCGCACTCTTAAACGTCAAACGCCCCGCGATAACGGCAAACCCTCCACCACTACAACGAGAATTAAAGGACGAAGGAGATATCCTCATCTCTACGGTAAGAGAAGTGACACCCGGTCTCAGTTTACCGGCAGACAGCAGCGCATAGGCAGGTAGGCTGCTTTGTGTTTCTTTTCCTTTTTACTATTATTATTGAAATACGTCCTTGTAATTGGCATCAACTAAGGCTGGCAAGGATTTGATTTGGTTTTTTTTTCACTCTTTGCCCCTCTCTCTGACCTTTGAAGGCACTCCTGTAGTTTCCTCTCTTAGGCTAATTCCCCCTTAAAAAGCGAGCGAAACAAAAGTATCGCACGCCTTCCTTCCTTTCTTTTTTTCCCTATCCCTTTTATCCCTCGTAGAGTACCACACTAAACACGAAAGAGAGAGAGAAAGAGAAGTACCTATACACACCCAAACACACACGCACATACACGGTCGCCTCTGAACGAACGCGCTATATTTATCTCTTTTGAAGTCTCCTATTCGAATTTTTCTCGGAAATTTGCTCCTTATTTTTCTATTCTTTTCTAATTCTCTGTGTTGCCGCTTACAAAAAAAAATATATAACTAAGAAAAAGAAAACTAAAGGCACATTTTTTTTTCGTTTCGCAGGTGCTGCGTTCTTTCCCTGTCTCTCCTGTTCCTTTGACCAGCGAATAGTCTCCCAAGTATTTGTTCTCTTTCATCCCTTTTTCTATTTAGCTGTTTCATCTTTTTTTTTTAATTGGCCGTACTCCGGCAACTGACGCACAAACACTCTCTCTCTTGTTTGCTCCCCCCTCTTTTCTTTTTTTGCTCTTCTCTTCTTTCTCGTTCACTCACCCTCGCGCTTCGTTTTTTTTTTCTTCTTTTCCTATTAAGGTCAACACGCAGAGGAAACGCAACAGTACCCTTCCCTCTCTCCGTGTCCAACACTCTCGACATAAAACAGCCATATTAAAAATTTATTCGAAGGTGCGTAAGGGTCCTCTTACTCGTTGACACACACTTAATTAGTAGAATAAGCTGCTGTGCACGGTCTCCTCGCAAGCGTTTACGCGCGCGCGAGTCTTTTCTCTATTTTTTTTTCTCCTGGAACTCACAAACACGAAAGTATGAGTTACGCCCAGCAGTTCGAGACGCCCCGCAAGGGTGATCGGGGTGGGGGGAAACGCGCACCGATCCAACACCGCACCACCACCACCACCACCACCACCGCCACCGGCAGCAGCAGCAGCAGCAGCCACCGCACCACCGCCGTCACCGCCGTGGGAGGAGCTTCCGCCACACGCACGGGAGCCCGTCCGCAACTCGGAGGCGGTACGTGTTCCCGTCCCCCGCCACACGGAGCCCTGCCCTGCCTCGCCGACGTCCCCGTCCGATCTGTTTCCGCCGCCGGTGCGACGCAGCTGCTGCGGCACGTGCGGCGTTGTGTTTGTCCGCTGTCTCGTCGCCCTCCTTGCCGCGGCCATGACGGCGCTCACCGTTGCGGGGCAGCTACTGCCTTTCTGCGAGCTCGTCTCGGCCGCGGAGGCGGAGCGGTACTCCGTCTGGCAGCTCGCGACGACCGAGGTGCGTCCGGCCGAGACGGAGCGTGAGCCACGCGAGGACAACACACCAGAGAAGGCGCTCGCCGTTGCGTCGGCCGGCTGCAGCCTTGTCGCGTGCATCTTGCTTCTCACCTTTGTTGGGCTGTGGGGCACCCACGAGGGGGAGCGGCGCCGTGAGGCCAACGCGTACAAGAAGCGGTTACGCTATGAGGCGCAAATGAAGGATGCGCAAGGCCGGGGCAAAAACAAAAAGCACCGTGGTGGCGCTCACAAACTCACGCCGTGTGCAGGCGGAAAAGAAAGCCGTGCAGGACTCCGACGAGTACGGCGCCTTCACGGCCTACCCCCACGCCTTTGGCACGAAGGAAGAGATGTACGAGCGGGAGCGGCAGCGGCAGCGTGTCGACCGTGACGTCGGCATCGCCGCCTTCTCCTTCCTGCTCGTGGCGTCTGCTGCGTCGCTGGCGACGATGGCGCTGATGGTGCGCTTTTACATCGAGGAGGTGGTGGACGAGGTGGGAAGAGGGACGACGGCGGCATTCACGACGGGTTTCATCTTCTTTGTGGTGGCGGCGGGGTCGGGCGTCGTTGCATCCGTGGTGCTCGCGCTCCCTCCGGCCACCAAGCTGCACCTGTGCTGCCCACCACCGCTGAAGACGCCCAAGACTCCACCCAAGACGGCAACGACTCGCTCTGACTCGGAGGTGGTCGCGATCGTTCCCGCACCCGCGCCGGCCACGCGTATCGCGCAGCAGCGGAGAGACACACACCCGGACGAGTCGGCCGATGTTCCCAGCAGCTCCGCAACGCAGGTGCATCGCAACAGGTGCAGCGCGCCGCCGCCGCCGCCGCACCACCACCCCCCCCCCGCCGCCGCCGCCGCAGCCCCCCCCCCCCCGGGGGGGGGGGGGCCCCCCCCCCCCCCCCCCCCCCCCGGCCTCGGTGGAGAAGGGAAGACACAACAAAACCCAAAACAACCAAACCACGGAGGGGGGGGGGGGGGGGGGGGGGGGGGGGGAAGGGAAGGGGCCCCCCCCCCCCCCCCCCCACAAAAAAAAAAAAAAAAAAGGGACCGGTTTACCCTCTTCTTCTTCCTCTTTTCGTCTCCCCCCTCCACCCTTCTTTTTTCTTTTTTCTTTTTTTTTTTTTTTTTTTTTTTTTTTTTTTTTTTTTTTTTATATAGGACGACGCCCCCTCCCCCTGCTCTCTCCCTCACGCTTTCACGCAATATTTTGTATTATCTATTTCTTTTTTTAAATCTAAGATCGTTGATCTAATCTCGACAATTTTTCTCTTTCCCGCACCGCTCTCCTTTGTGTCCGTCTGTGCTTTCCCTAACAGCTTTTAACGATTTTTTCCAGTTGGAAAAATAAAACAAAAACAACAACAAATGGAAAAGTTTTGTTTTGCAGACCTGCTTAAAATGTAGAAAGCGGTGTCTGGTAGCAAAGAGAGATGCGCGGCGACCACAACGGAGGTGGGGCATATAAACAAAGGCCGAGAGAAAGAGAGAGCAAGAGGGAGAAGGAAGAAATCAACGCGGCGTGTGCGTTCGCCGTCGCTGACAGTTCCGCAGTGCAAACGCGCCGTCGAGACGACTTCCCTCCTCTTCCTCTCTCTCTCTCTCTGGCTCTCAAGCGATTATATATCTAAATTTTCTGAGAAGTGTCTCTCTCTTTTTTTTTTTCTGCTCTTTGTACTGAAGAGACATTGTTTTTTTTTTTGTGCGTGGGTGGGAGATTATAAACGCAATGAAATCATTGCGGTTAGCGACACCCTCCTCCACTAGTCCGTCACCTCTTTGTGTTTTTTTTCCCCTTACTTTCCGTCTTTTTATTATTGTTTCACTTTATCAAACCGTTTTTTTCCTTGCTTTCTTTAATTCGATAGCGGTGTGCACCATGGGCCACTCTCGCTTTTTATGTTGAAATCTCTCTCTTGTGTGCTTCTTTCGTTTTATGAGTTTTCTCTTGGTTTTGTTGTGTAATGCCACTAGTTGTATCCGGCGCTTATAAAAAAATATATACAAAAACGCTGAAAAAAGATTATAACGAGTCATTGCTAATAGTGTGCCTTTCGACTCTATCCACTTTACTTTTTTTTTTTCAAAGCTATCAAGTTGACTGTTATTGTTCTTATACTAAAAGTGCTTACTAAAAAAAAATGGTGTGGTAAACATGCGTTATCAGCTTGTCCCGACTGCTCTTAGGCTGTACCTCACCTTCAACCTTTTCATTTTTCCCTCTAGCTGAGAGAGAGAGACGAGGGAGAAGGGAAGCAAGCTGGACCGGTGCCTTCCTGCTGTGCAGCAACTCACACACGCACTATACCATAAACATGCATATCATTATTGATATTTGGACGCTTCTGCGCATTTCTCACTGGCACCACCCTCCTTGAGTGCAGCTGAGCTCCGCTACGATTAAAATTACCGGGCTAACTGCCTATCTGTTATACGGAACAGCTCCACTGGTGCAGATATCAGAGCAGTGAAGACGTGGAAAACAAACAAACAAAAAACTTGCCCACTGCGCTTCTGACTGCACCTCACCTGCACAACCTTCTTCTCCGTCCCACCTGACCTCTCCATCTCTTGTTTCCTTCGCTCTTGTTGGCACCACTTCCTGCAGACCTTCGGTCACTGTTTTTTTCTTCTTTTTTTTTGTCTGTTCGCCACCCCCAAAAAGGGACTTTCTCGTTTGTTTGATGCACACCCGCGCTGCCTTCATCTTTTGCCACGATACTTCCTTTGTCGTTGCACTACTCGACAACTGCGCTGATTGCCCTCACCTGCACCCACCCAAATACCCACACACACACAGACACTCACAAGCCCACGCCAATACGCAGTAACTGACCGGTCATGAGCTACGCGAATGAGCACCCTCGGCGGCCGCGACCAGATGCTGCCCTGTACCTGCCGCCAGCGCAGCGCAGTGAGTGCAGCACGGCTGTGGTGGCCACCTTTCGTGCCCTTGTTGCCCTCCTGACGCTGGTGATGGTGGCGATGACCATTGCTGGCCAGGTGGTGCCCTTTTGCAAGCGGCGGGAGTGGAACGCGGAGCGAGAATTTACCATTTGGCACGTACGCAGGAACAACGTTGTGCAGCTGAGGCTTCGCCAGTGGCCGCGAAAGGATAACACAGGGGAGCGACTCTTCGCGGTGCTTGCGGCCCTCTGCAGCGCGGCGAGCTGTGTGCTGTGTCTGGTGTTTGTGGGGCTGTGGGGCCGCTTCGAGAGTCGAGCGGCGGCGTGAGGCGCGCAGCCTCGCCAAGACACAGCAGCACGCCGCAGAGATGCGGAGGATCGATGCCGCCAACCCGCACGGCCGGCGCGGGGACGGCGCTGCGTCTGCCCTCGGCAGCGTGGAGCAGCTGTACGCGCGGGAGCGGCAGCGGCAGCGTGTCGACCGCGACGTGGGCATCGCCGCCTTCTCCCTCCTGCTGGCGGCTGCCGTCGCATCGTTGGTGACAGTCGCGTTGATGGCAAGTTTTTACAACGACAGAGTGGCGGGTGAGGTGCGTAACAAACGCGGCGAGGTGGCATCGACGGGGCCCGGCATGGGCCTCTTCGCGGCGACGATTGTGTTGGCTGTGGTGGCCTTCGTGGTGCTGGCGATCCCTGCGGCCACTGGGCTGCACCTGTGCTGCCCACCGAGAGTGGAGATGGTGTACGCGGGCCCACAGGAGACGCGCTCGGACTCGGACGACAAGGAGCGGTACCGCGGCGGTGCGGGGATGGCGTACGCGGAGCACAGCTACCCGGGCGACGACGGCTACGAGGTGCATCACTACCGCACTACCGACGTCCACCACGGCCCTGGTGGCTACACGGGCGTCACCACGTACGAGGCGCAGAACCGGTATGGGGGCGGTGGTGCGGCTGCCGCGATGCCGCTGCGGGACGAGCAGCAGCAGCAGCTGACCCGTGCGCCGCTGGAGGCATCGCCGTCGCCGCAGCCGCGTGGGAGTGGCGGTGCTTCCGCGTATTCCTCGCCACCGACGTCGTTGCCGCAGCTGCGCGGAAACGGGGATGCCTCCGCGTACTCCTCGCCACCTCCAGCGTCGGCGCCGCAGCCCTTCGTGCCAACAATGGTGGGCACCTACCCCGAAGCCCTGCCGGGACCGGCGTCGATGGAGCACGTGACGCTGCACGACGTGACCGCGGATGGCGGCGTGGGTGACGGCGCCGCGTTCCCGGTGACACAGGCTGCGTGGCGCGGCGAGGGCGGCGTTGGCAGTTTCCCGCCTGTGGCTACCAATACTCGTACTGCGGAGAACGCGTGTGTATTCAGGCTCGGCGAGTCCGTCGAGGAGCCGGTGAAGCCGAAGCAGGTGCTTCTGGGACGTTACCAATGAAGGCCATGGCGAACAATTGTGGCTCAGTATAACGGTGAGTCTTTAAGTGGCCAAAATGGCGCGTCATACAGCTTTGTTTTTAGTGCCCTTATATAGTTAAGCAAGCATCAGCAACCGAGTGGCTGCGGCCCGCAGAGGATACGCGTAGAGTCGTCTGTGGGCTGCGTGTGTGCTGCTTGCTGGTGTGGTGTTGTCTTCTTCCCTCTTTCTCTTTCCCTCTTTTCATTTTCCCCGTCAGTAATTGTTTATGTTCTTTTTTCTTTGACTGCTTTCGCCTCTCTGACGCGCGCCTCCTCACGGACATTTGTCGCTGGTCTTGCGGCTGTACCGTGTGGGCGGGTGTGTTGCGCTGAGGAGAGGCGGCGGCGGTGCGCAAGAGTCGATGGCGCTCTCTTCTAATGGGCTTTCGTCTTCCCTGGTAGTGTTGAAGCAAACAAAAATAAGGGTTTTGCTCTCCAAACCAAACTCTGCGATTCTTGCCGTTTTGTTTTGTATGCGCTATTGAATGCATACGTACGGTTCGTCTGTGCTGGTGTTTAACTATGATAAAAAGTTTTTTTTATTATTCCGGACGAATTGTTTTTTTTCCAACAAGTCTCATTTTTGGCACGTTGTGCGTTTGTGTGTGCTGAAAGGGCAACAACACGGAGAGAGAGAGAGAGAAGAGGGCCTTTTACCATGTTGCCATTAATAAGGAGGGAAGCTGGCAAACAACGGCATCAGTGTTGTGTCGGGAAAAAGTCTGCCTTTTGCCTTTTCTCTCGTACTTCCCGATGATACCACTGCGGCTTCCTCGTGCCTCCATCGCACGCTCAGCGCTTGCACAAGTGCTGCATTAAAGCTCTTTTTTTATTTCGCTGTCTGTGCTTGTGGCTGTAGAATTGAGTAACTTTAACGATCGTGTTCGCATGGCAGGACAGGTAACGAAGCGCTTGCTGTGTTTTTTTTTTTTTCATTATTTAAAGTGTCCCTTTACTATTCCAGCTTCTTCTATTTCTTTCTTTTTGTAATCTTGTCCTCCTCGATTCCTCTCATTAAGTGTCTTGTTCTTTTTCTAACTTCTGTTCTTTCTTTCTCCCCCAGATCTTATTTCTCTTTTTTTGTTTGTCTCGTCTCGTTCTCGGTGTGGCGCTCAGGCACCTAGCATGTGAGTTCTGCTCGCTGCGTGCTACGTGATGGATGATACACACGACCCACGCACACTACATAGCGCGAGGCCTCAACCAATTCGTGCACCAGACGTTTTGTTGACTGTGGTATACTTGTCTGCTACGTCATGGTTCCGCGCTTCTACTTCAGCTTTTTCCATAATCTTATTTTTTTTTTAGTTCTTTTTATTCCGCTTTACTATTCTGAATTTGAGAAGCGCGATCGAATCAACGCGACAAATCTCGAAGCCGAAGTCCGCTGTGCATGATGGATGTGCGTTTGAGTGTCTGTGTGTCTTTATGCCCCACTCGCACGCGCTTCGGAAGGCAACGTTGCGGCCGGTCTGCGGTCCCGCCACCGGAAAGTTGTCCGCAATATCAGCACACCAACGTGCGTGTGTCCGTGTTAACTGAAAGGAGCTCGTGCTGTCTCTCTCTCTCTCTCTCTCTGAGTGCTGACCGCTTTGCGTCGTGCAGCGCGCAACAGACGCTGCTGTTGTGTGCCGCATGCAAGCCGTGTCGATACTGCTGCGGAGCATGCCGTTGCTGCTGTCCCTGACCACCGAATGGCACACTCAACAACTTTTTTTCTCCTGACTTTTCCTTTCGCTCTCGGTTTTCCTCTCTCTCTCTCTCTCTCTCTCGCTTTCTCAAACGTTGCTGCAGAACTTCACTTAGTACCTTAAGTTTCGCGTTCGCTGTCTCTGAATCAGTCAGCACTTCAACGCCAACATCTTCTTCTCTTGCATTTCTCTCTTTCTCTCTGTCGTCACACAGCTCGAAGCCTGCACGAAAAAAGTCCGTGTGAGCATCAATTATTTCAACTCGTCTTTGTGAAGGACGGCCATGAACTACGTGGATCCACACGGCTTCCAGCCGCAGCGGGAGACTGTGCTGTACTCACCACCGGTGCAGCGCAGCGGGTGTCGCACGGCTGTGGTGGCCATCTGTCGCGTCTTTGTTGCCGCCCTGACTCTGGCGATGGTGGCGATGACCATTGCTGGCCAGGTGGTGCCTTTTTGCAAGTGGGAGGACCGGAAGGAGGAGAAGACGTACACAGTATGGCGCGAGACCAAGATCAAGTACAAGAAGTATAAGACGGAGCAAGAGGCGCGTGAGGAAAACGCAGGGGAGAAGGCGTTCGCGGTACTTGCGGCCCTCTGCAGCGCGGCGAGCTGCGTGCTGTGCCTGATGTTTGTGGGGCTGTGGGGCCGCTTCGAGAGCGAGCGGCGGCGGGAGGCGCGCAGCCTCGCCAAGACACAGCAGCACGCCGCAGAGATGCGGAGGATCGATGCCGCCAACCCGCACGGCCGGCGCGGAGACGGCGCTGCGTCTGCCCTCGGCAGCGTGGAGAAGCTGTACGCACGGGAGCGGCAGCGGCAGCGTGTCGACCGCGACGTCGGCATCGCCGCCTTCTCCCTCCTGCTGGCGGCTGCCGTCGCATCACTGGTGACGTTGGGATTCATGGCGAATTTTTACAACGAGGAGGTGGCCGACGAGGTGCGCGAGAAGAAGGGCGAGATCGCTTCGGTAGAGACAGGATTTGGCCTGTTCTTGGTGACAGTTGTGTTGGCTGTGGTGGCCTTCGTGGTGCTGGCGATCCCTGCGGCCACTGGGCTGCACCTGTGCTGCCCTCCAAGAGTGGAGATGGTGTACGCGGGCCCACAGGAGACGCGCTCGGACTCGGACGACAAGGAGCGGTACCGCGGCGGTGCGGGGATGGCGTACGCGGAGCACAGCTACCCGGGCGACGACGGCTACGAGGTGCATCACTACCGCACCACCGACGTCCACCACGGCCCTGGTGGCTACACGGGCGTCACCACGTACGAGGCGCAGAACCGGTACGGGGGCGGTGGTGCGGCTGCCGCGATGCCGCTGCGTGACGAGCAGCTCGCGGCCCCGCGCACCGCTGCTGGCGCGCAGCAGCTGCAGCTGACCCGTGCGCCGCTGGAGGGAACGCCGTCGCCGCAGCCGCAGGGGAACGGCGCTGCCTCCGCGTACGCCTCACCGCCACCGCCAGCGTCATCAACGCTGCCGCGTGGGAGTGGCGGCGCTTCCGCGTATTCCTCGCCACCGACGTCGTTGCCGCAGCTGCGCGGAAACGGGGATGCCTCCGCGTACTCCTCACCGCCACCGCCGGCGTCGTCGCCGCAGCCCTTTGTGCCAACAATGGTGGGCACCTACCCCGAAGCCCTACCAGGACCGGCGTCGATGGAGCACGTGACGCTGCACCACGTGACCGCGGACGGCGGCGTGGGTGACGGCGCCACGTTCCCGGTGACACAGGCTGCGTGGCGCGGCGAGGGCGGCGCTGGCAGTTTCCCGCTCGCCGCTAAGGCCAATACTCGTACTGCGGAGGATACAAGCGTGCTGAAGCACGACAAGTCGGCAGACGAGCCCATCAAGAAGCTGTGAGCAAAAAGCGGAGCATCCACGGCGGCCGTAAAATTCGGAAGTCTGCTTCACAAGACAGGCCTTGTGGCGCTTTTGTTCTGTACCTGTGCTAATTTATTTTTCTCTTTTTTTTTCTGTTTATAAACAAACGCCAGCAACCGAGTGGCTGCGGCCCGCAGAGGATACGCGTAGAGTCGTCTGTGGGCTGCGTGTGTGTTGCTTGCTGGTGTGGTGTTGTCTTCCCTCTTTCTCTTTCCCTCTTTTTTTTTCCCCGTCAGTAATTGTTTATGTTCTTTTTTCTTTGACTGCTTCCGCCTCTCTGACGCGCGCCTCCTCACGGACATTTGTCGCTGGTCTTGCGGCTGTACCGTGTGGGCGTGTGTGTTGCGCTGAGGAGAGGCGGCGGCGGTGCGCAAGAGTCGATGGCGCTCTCTTCTAACGGGCTCTCGTCCTCAATAAAAAAAACTGAGTGTGACGAGATACGAAGCCCTGAACGTGTCTGCTTTGAATATTGTTCTTCTTATTTTGCGGTCTGTTGCACGCTTAAGTGGTAAAGTGCCCGCGTATGTTTTCTCTCCGCTGATAGGATTGCTTCAGTGGAATTTGCTGTGCTGTGTGCTGAAAGAGCAGCGACAGAGAAAGAGAGAAAGGAAGAGAGCTTCTCGCCATGTTGCCGCTGACGAGAGAAGGATTTGGCGAAGAGTGGCATCAGTCGTGTCCGGCAAACGTGTGTCTTGAAATGTTTCTCGTACTTCCCGCTGAAATCACGGCGGCTCTCTCGTGTCTCCATCGCACGCTCGGCATTAACAGACGGCCTTTTAGTTTTTTTGCTTTTTGCTTTTTCCTTTTTTAAAAAAATTTAGTTGTCTCCTCTACTATTGTTTCCTCCTATTTTTTTTTTCTTGCGTATTGTGTACCGCTGATACAAAGTACCCTGAGGGAGTTGCCTCTCTTCCCCACGTTTCCCTTATCTAGCATTCATCATTTCTTTTTTCTCGTTTTTCTTTTTCGCTTACGTTCATTTCTTTTGTTAATTCTTCTACTTCTTTACTATTGTTTATCCGTTTCTGTTTTTCGTGTGATCTCGTCTTCGGGGTGATGATCAGACACCTAGCATGAGAGTTTTGCCTTTTTGCGTGCTACATGGTGGCGCACATACAATTACACACACGCACTCGCACGCACACATCCCAAAGCGAGCATGGAGTACTTTACATACTACCTGTGACCAGTTTTTCCCTTTTTCTCTCTAGTACTTTACCCTTTTTTTTTTTTTGCTATATCAGTGGCTTTTACTCTCGCTTAACTCTTTTTACTAGTTTTTCTTTTGGAAATATAAAGAGAAATGCTGTTCATATTTGCGTCTCTACGATCTGGTGTAGAAGAAGAGCAAAAGCAAATTAGCGTGCAATATATCACGAATTTATTTCTTGGCTGGTGCCCGCGTGCGTTTGTGAGCCCCACTCGCATGCGCTCCAGCAGGAGACTATCTTGGCCGGTCAGCGACGCTGCCACCGGAAAGCTGCGCGCAGTGTCAGTACACCTTTGTGCGTTTGTGTGTGCTGAAAGGGCAACAACACAGAGAGAGAGAGAGAGAGAGAGAAGAGGGCTTCTCACCAAGTTGCCATTGATGAGAAGGGAAGTTGGCAAAGCACGGCATCAGTGTTGTGTCGGGGAAAAGTTTGCCTCTTGCCTATTCTCTCGTACTTCCCGGCGATACTACGGCGGCTCTCTCGTGTCTCCATCGCACGCTCAGCGCTTGCACACGTGCTGCATCAAAGCTCTTTTTTTTGTTGCCTGTGCTTGTGGCTGTAGAATTGAGTAACTTTAATGATCGTGTTCGCATGGCAGGACAGGCAACAAAACGCTCGCTTTGTCTTTGTGGTCACATCTGCGGCAATGCGAAAGGCGTTGCTTGGAGGGTCGCTGTGAAGGCTGCTTTAAAAAAACTAAACTCTACTTCTCTTCTCTCTCATCTCCCTTCTTTCTCATTCCCACCACTCTCTTATTGCTATTGTCCCCCTCTGCTGATGCCAACTGACCGTCCTCCTTTAGCGTTTTATTAGTGGCTGCGGGTCGCGCGTAGCAGCGCCAAAGCGCACACAAGCGGAACGTCTCCTTTTTTATTTCTCTCTGTCGAGCTACAAAGAGCCTGGTCTGGACATAAAAAGCCGCATCTTTAGACGCTAAGACACGTTGTCTCAAAAGGTGTATAACTGTCGTACGCTTAAAAGCAAATATATTTTGTTTTATCTTGAGCTGATCAGAGGACGACTCTGCACCCATTTAACGGTTGACTGTGCCGAAGTGCGTGTACTGTGCGGCACCATTTGTCATGTCGGCCTACGAAGCTCACGCGGCCAGCAGCAGCCGTTACGACCTTGAGGAGCTGGGCGAGGGCGACCCTGCTGCCCTTCATGTCCTGGAGAGCAGCGTGGACTTCATGACGCTGTTTTATGGCCACGTCGTCGCGTGTCCGCCGCATGGCCCGTTTGTGTACTACGCGGCCATGACACTGGTGGAGCGGGCACGTCGGCGTTTCGCCTCCGCCCTTGCCGAGGAAGGTGGTCGACCCGGCGCAGCAGCGGCTGCCAGTGTTGAGGTGCAGCCGGGAGTCTACCCCATCGACGGCGACGGCGCCGCTGCGGTGCTGCAGGCGCTGACAATACCGAATGTGCTGGCGCTGATGGAGAACCGTTACGACACGCGTCACCTCGCGAGCTGGCCGCTGTTGTACGTGCCGGCGGAGATACGCGGGACAGATGTCGCGGCGCTTATCCAGCAGCAGCAGCAGCAGCAGAAGCAGCAGTAGCGGAGGGGCGAGAGATGGGAAGGGCGAGTAAACCCTGTGTTCTCTTATCCGTGCGCCACGATGTGTACATGTGTCGTACCGCGCTTCATAAGAGCGAGACACAAGCACCTTTTTATTTATTTTCATATCGGCTCTTACAAAGGCGTCTGAGGAGTGCGGATCCGCTTCGTGGCACGTTTCTGGCAATCAAGCTACAGACACACAGAGATACACACAAAAAAAACATAAGATTTGCTTTCGTTTTGCGGGCTGTTGAAAGTCACGGAGTGCGTCTGTTTATTTTGTTGTCAACGGCATTGGAACGCCGTGGTGTGGGTCTCGGATGGAGCGGCTGCGTTTCCCCAACCTCATCTGCTTCTTTCCCCGTTCTCTTTCCCTCTGCCTCATGATCGCGTTAGTGAGAGCCGACGACGACGACAAGAAAAGGTTCCTGCATTCCTTCTTCTGATGATTGATCTTCTCCATTCCCTTTACGGCTCTCTTCCGTCCCCTTTCGCGTCTCTCCTTTACTCGATGTGTTCTCCCGAACCTTTCCAACGGTGAATTCGTGACCGCTGTGTCGCGCCACAAATAATAATAATAAAAAGCTGTTCTATCTTTCGATCCGATCACCGTCAACGACGCAAACAAAACTACCGTTTCTCCTCTTTTTTCTCATTGCCGTGATGTCGAACCACGTGGAAGGCCGCCTGCTGCGCCGCTCGGTGCCGTACGTGGAGTCGTGGATTGCGGAGCTTGCCCCCAAAGTCGCCCCTGCCGCGCCAGCCGCTGCTGCCGCTGCCGCTGCCGGGTCGAAGGGAAAGGAGAAGGCGCCGAAGGGCAAGAGCGGCGGCGCTGCTGCGGCTGGCACGGACAACGCCACCGCCATGTCGCGCTGCTGCTTCGCCGTGGGCAAGGTGCTCGAGGTCTCCCGCCACCCGGAGAGCGAGAAGCTGTACATTGAGAAGATCGACCTCGGTGCGGAGTTGAATGCTCTCAGCAACAACGAGCCCCGCACCATTCTCAGCGGGCTGCAGGAGTTCGTGAAGGAGGAAGACTTTGTGAACCACCTCGTGCTTGTGATTGCCAACCTGGAGCCGCGCAAGATCGGCGGCATCCCGTCTGCTGGTATGGTGATGTGCGCGTCGACTGGCGAGGACCCGCACAACCCGGCATCGGCGGGGCAGGGGGAGCGCAAGGTGGTGCTGCTGGACATCCCTGAGGGGACGGCGGTTGGCGAGCGGATCGTCTTCGAGGGCCACGACATGCCCTACGAGCCGGTGCTGAAGAAGAAGCTCGCCAAGAACTTCGAGGAGGTGATGCAGGAGGTGTGCACGAACGCGGAGGGAGTGGTGTGCTGGCAGGGCAAGCCCTTCATGACGTCCAAGGGCGCCATCAAGGCGTCGCTCACCAACGCCCGTATTTCGTAAAAAAAGAATAGGACTATATCGTGAAGAATCAGGGGAAAGTCTGACTGCCCTCGCCACCTTAATTACTTTTCTTTCTTGACGCCTGCCGTGTAGTGCTTCGTTAATGCGCTGACGAGCGCAAAAAAATGTGGTGAGATGAATGGGAGCAAACAGAGAAGGAAAAAGTAACGTGTTGAGTAACTAACAGGCGTGAGTTCCAACTTCCTTTCCAAAAAGAAAGAATGAGAATACTAAGTGTTCCATTTTGGTTTTGATTTCCCTTGCTGTCTTTTCTCCGTTGAGACAGCGGCACGTCAGCCAGCAGGAAGTACGTGGCCAGTTGTGGCATTGGTGAATTCATCTTTCTTTTTTTAAATTCTTGAGAAGCACGCATGCTGCAGGAAGACTGAGCAAGGGAGTCGCTGAAGCCTTCCGCAAGAGAAAAAAAATGGGGAGAGGTGCATCGGCAGCTGCCAGTGCTCGAGGAAGGCCGCGGTGAATTGGCGCCCGTCCTCTTGCCTCTCTGCTTTACTGAAAGGGAGTGACGCAAGGCACAGCGTACACCGCGAAGCGTGGGAGTTGGTGTGTCGCGTCGCTTTTTCCAGCCATGCAGTGATGAAAATAACAACTGTTCATTATTTCCAACCTTCGTTGTCCTCCCTTCGTCTTCGTGAGCAGTTTTTCCTCCTGCCCTCTTCCTAAGCTCATTGCCGGCCGCCTCTCTATTAGGATAGGGGCTGCGAAAAAAAAAGTCACTCCTACCTGGACTCGAACCAGGGTTATCGGATTCAGAGTCCGAGGTGATAACCGCTACACTATAGGAGCGCATGCCGCTTTGTCGTGAGGGTTGACTCTGTGTGCGACGCTTGCTTTCCTGGCTGGGCCCAGGCACTTTGGGGATGCCTGTGTTTGATTATGACTTTTAAATGAAGTAAAAAAGAAAGAAAAAGGGAGCGCGGAGAAGAAAAGTGGGCGAGTGGAAAGCGAGGTGGATTATGTGGCATTTTTTGGCTTTAGGTGTCTTTTTTTTCTTCGTTGTTTACTTGTTGCGCAGGCCGGAGTCGCCGCGGCCAACGTGAGCGCGTCGCCGCCAATCTTGGCGAGAACACGAACTAGTTTTTCTTTGTGGTTGAGAGAACTTGGGATGCGTGGAATCCACACGCGCGCGCACGCGGGTCAAGTACAGGATAAAAATGGGCAACACAAACAACAACTACAACTAAAAGAAAAAAAAAAGGGTAAGACGAGAGGATGACGTGGCTAAAACACCGGGCGTTCCCACGTGGTGGACTTCGTGGTGTGGTTCACGTAGTAGGTGCGGCCCGAGCTCGGGTCCACACGCGCCTCCCAGCCCGGCGGCAGCGGCGGCGGTCCGGACGCGGCAGGTGGCGCTGGCGCCGGTGCTGGCGCTGGGGCTGATGCCGGCAGCGTCCAGCTCGTCTGCTTCGTGCGGTGGTTCACATAAAAGGTTCGCCCGCTGGCGTGATCGACGCGCGTCTCCCACTCATCCGCTGCCGCCTCGGGCCGCGGCAGCGACGCCGGGGCGGAGTTCGTGGACGACGCGAGGGAGGCAGCGGCGGGCGGCATCGTCGGCAGCGTCCACGACGTTGTTTTGGTGATGTGGTTCACGTAGAATGGGCGGCCGGTGCGGGGGTCCGTGCGCTGCTCCCAACCTTCCGGCAGCGCACCAACTCGGCTGCTGTTGCTGTTGCTGTTGCTGTTGCTGCTGCTGCGACGCCACCGCGGCAACGCGGGCCACGCGCCACGCCTGCACCTGCTCCTCCAGCTCGCGCTGCTTCTCCGGGCCGAGCGGGTGCTGCCAGGTGGAGTGCGACCGCCCCAGCGAGTCCGTCGACGCGTAGTAGTGCCGCTGCCGCGCCGCGTCGTACACGAGCGCCCACTCCACCGGCAGCACCGTCGACACCTCCGGCTCCCCCACAACGGCAGTCGGCGCCACCACGGTCGCCACGAGCGGCGGCGGCGGCAGCGCGTTGGGCGGGGTGGCGAGCCGCACCACGGCCGGTGGCGACGTCGACGTTGTCACGACGCGTGGCGGGCCAGCGGCAAAGAAGGACGACTCTGTTGACGATGGCGCACCGGCAAAGCCCGACGCATGCGGCTGTTGCTGCGGCTGCGCGGGCGGCTGCGGCGGCTGTGCGTCCACCCGACCCGCCGGCACAAACGTGGAGGGCACCTCTGGCGGCGGCTTCACCGCGGCGCCGCCGCTCTCGCTTGGGAGGTCCGCCTCGGACGACGACGTGGAGAGCGGGGCGGTCGGCGGCTGCATGTGCGGCGGCGCCTTGTGCCCGCCAAAGAGATCGTCCACACCCGGCAGGGCGGGGGCAGGCGGAGGCGCCTCTGCTGCCGGTGCTTCGGCCGGCTTCACCGCGGCTGCTGCCGGCATCGCCACCGCCGCGCCGGTGCGGCTCTGCGCGTTCTCCTCCCGCAGCCGCGTCTGCAGCGCCTTCAGCTCCGTCAGCGTGGAGAGGGGCAGGCTGCCGCGCTGCTGCTGCTGGATGAGGTCGAGGGCATCGATGGCAGCGGCGGTGTCCGGCACGAACGTGACCCCCGCCGCCTGCCGCGCCATCGTCGCGACGCCGCCGTTCGCGCCGTAGCGGGCCGAGGCGTAGCCCAGCAGCGTGTCCGCCACCTCGTCACCGTCGTACACGGCGAAGACGACGTCGCCGCACTCGCGTGACACGAGAAGGTCGAGGGCGGAGGCAACGTAGGCGTTGTGCGTCACCAGGCAGAAGGTGTGCGCGGCACCACCGGCACCACCGCCGCCGCCACCACCGCCACTGCCCGCGCCGCCACCGGCGGTCGGCAGCAGCCCCAGCTGGATCAGCTTCGTGCACAGCGCGGCGTCGACCGGCGTCCCGGCGCGGCCGCGGACGCTCTCGAGCACGTTGGTCTGAAAGCGCAGCCGGCGCAGCGATGAAATGACGCACGTCCGCGCCGCCGCCGCGAGACCGTCGAGGAGGGCGGAGGAGAAGAAAATCAGGCGGTGGTCGATGGCGGTGGTGGCGCTGCCGGCTCCAGTGGGACGCAGCAGCTGCTCCTCCACCGCCGCCAGCAGGCGTTCCACCGCACCCTTCACGGCCTCCTCAGAGGACGGCACGAAGCCGCTGAGGAAGTAATCGCCATCCACCAGCAGGAACATCTTTGTCGAAACGAGTAGCAAGGAGTATCGAAGTGAGAAGAACACCGAAGACTGACGAAAATGATAAGAGGGCAATAAAATTAAAAAAAAGTGGAAACGAAGGAGCAATAAAGAGAGGAGACGCAGAAAAAAAACCCCCAAAAAAAATAAAGACGTGGGAGGAGTTCGACGAGATAAGATTAGGTTTCGCCGGCGCTAAAAAAAATGAAGAAACAAGAGCAAAAACGACAATGAGAGCAAAGCAATATAATAATCCTAATAGTAAAAGAACGCAGACAAGGCAACGAATGGAGAGGAGGCAACGTGCAAGAATGCAAAAAGAAAAAAAGAAAGAAAGGAGATGATGGACGGGCGAACACGAAGTGTAGGACACGCACTATAGCTGCAGTGAAACTCAGTAGAAAAAGTAGAGATTTGTGTGTTTGAGTGTGTGTGGGTGCGTGTAACAGTAATGCAGTCGCGTTGATAGCCAGAAGCGAAAAAACAGAATCGAGAGAGAGAGAAAGAGAGAGAGAGAGGGAGTATAAGGACGACTAGTAGTGAAACACATGCTGAGCGCAACATGCTACCGACATAATTTACAGCAAGCGAAGAGGAGGTCTTAGAAAAAAAAAAAAAAGGAGTCCAACGACAAGTGTCCTTCAACATGGATGACAGAAGGCGTTCGCCAGCACGGAAGACAGCTTCACATCGCCTCGCTACTTGCCGTCGTTGCTCTTTTTCTCTTTCGGGGTGACAACGTCAACGAGGCAGCGCGGTGCATGGTCTCTCTTACACTCATCCTACGCGCAGCTTTCAAAGAGGGACACAGTAAGTCAAAGCAGAAAGCAAACAGAAGACAAAGGAAGAAAGTCCTTCCTTCTTTTTGTATATGGAGTACCGGCGGTGGCGAGCAACTCAGCAGCGTAGACGTGGCGTACGAAGCTCACACGTCTTATTCAACTTCCTTCCCTGCCCGTTCAGCTTGAGTCCGAGTCACTCTCGAGTGACGACTCGCTGCTGTCGCCGCCGCGGGTGCGCTTCCGCGGCTTCCCTGACGTGGTCGGCGAGGCGGCCGGTGCGGCAGCCTGGAACGGGTCCAGCCACGACTGCACCTCCGCCTCCAACGCTGACGCATAACGCTCGTTCACGAACAGCAGCTGCGCCGTTGACCCGCCCGCGCTACCGCTGTTGCTGCTGTTCTTCTTCTGGAACATGACGGAGATGCTGCCCTGGTTGGCGTCGGTGTTGCCGAGGCGGAGCAGCATTTCCAGCGCGGAGGGGTCGCGGCAGGTGACGATGGCGCCCCTCTCCGCCTCCACCCCTCTTAGAAGGGCTTTGAGTTGCCCATCCGCCATTTTTTTTTTGGCACGACGACGGTGCGTATTTTTTCTCTTTTTTTTTTTTTTTTTTGGTGGCTTGCAGGCAGTGCAACGGCTTGTGCACGCTTCTGACGGGAGTGAGGGGCGAAAACTGACAAATGATGGAGTGCATTTAGGAGGTGGCGTGGCGCAGAGAGAGAGAGGAAAGAGAGAGAGAGAGAGAGTGTACAAGTTGCTGTCGCGCCAACGCTGCTTAAGGCGCACCACCATTGACCAAACGACTGGCACCACCAGAGGAGCATAAAGCTTTTTCCACCGCCGTCCATGCGATCTGAACGGTGGCAACAGGAGTGACACAGCACACATACACAAACACACATTGAGGACGCCGACATAAAACAAAAAAGCCAGGTACACAGTTAAAGTCTCTTTGCTGGTAGTCGTGCATCATGCGGAAAGACAGCGAAGCAGTCCTGACCGACGATGGTGCTAATTTTTTTTTTGTGCGTAGCAAACGTTGCAGGAGCGCTGCAGATTCCAAGAAAAATATATAATTATATATAACAAAGAGAAAAAACCATTATTACAAGAACAACACAAGGCTTAGCCGGACACAACACCAACAAACAACAAGCATTAATGATTCGCCGCTCGTGACTACAGGGATGTACTGTACATGAAGAAGGCGTGCACGTATCGCAACACGCTTTTGGGAAAAAAAACACAAACAATTCCAAGAGAAACAATCACAACGACAACAAGAGGAGGATGGCGAAGTAAGGGCATCCAAAGCGTGACGCTGCAGTGCGCACACAACAGTGGCCCAACCTCAGCAACACAGCTCGTGGGTCGACCAAGCTTCGCCGTCCTGTGTGTTTGCCGCTTTTATTGCTGCTGAACACGCTCTCTCGTTGCGTATTTATCTTTATTGCAAAACCGCAGCCACACCTGGGGGAAAAAAAGAAAGAGATATAAAAATACAGCACCAATCGCGCGCTGTTTAGCTTCATTACCGCACCTGCGCGAGGTAGGCACGCACCTCAGCCGCCTGGATGCCCTTGAAGGCGTGCGCCTGCTCCTGTGTCACCAAGGAGCGCTGCAGCCCCTCGGCAGCCGCAACCTCGTGCGACAGCGCCGGGTGCAGTGGGAGGCGCGCCGCTTCATACCGCAGCTGGCAGAGCCGCACGCGGCGGTACTCCTTGGCGATGACCTCGGCCAGTCCACCAACGTGCAGCCGCTGCAACCTCTCCACCTCCATCCGATCCGCCCGCTCACTCTCCTCGAGGAGGAAGACCTGATACAGCTGCTGCTGGACGTGCTTGAAGTAGGCGAGCCGCTGCACCTGCGCCTCGCTCTGCGCCACCGAGGCCGACGACGACGAGGAGGCTTGGTTTTCTCGGATGACCTGCAGCCGGCGCGCTTCAATCCAGTGGGGCACCTCGCCCTGTTCAATGCGGCGGCGCTGCTGCGGCTCGTCGGTGGTGCAGAGGGCACGGCGGTGCAGCATCTCCTGCAATTCCGTCGCGTCTAAGAGAAGCTGGAAGTAGTCGTCGTACAGCGACCAGCGACCGAGCTGCTCCCGCTGCGGAAGGCTCAGCGGACTCACCTCCCGCAGCGCCGGCACCACGGGCAGCAGAACCCGCTCCACGACGTGGGCCAGCTGTGTCAGCTCCGCCATTTCGTGGCGGCAAAGCTGATCCCGCAGCTCGCGCTCCCACTGAACAAGGTCACCGAGCATATCGGCCGCGTGCTGTGACAACGCGTTGGTTGCGTCCGTGACAGGCGGTGCTGCCGCCGCTGCCGGCGGTGGCGTGTCGGCTGATGCAGCGGGCTGGCGGGGCTGAAATGATGCGTGAAAGGATTTGAAGAAGCCGTTGCTGCGCTCCGGCATCACCACGGCAGGGGCGGCCAGCGGCAACACCCACGGCGACGTCACCGGCGACGACGACGGCCGTGCGACGCCGTTGATCTGCGCCTTCGCAGCTCCATTATCCGGCACGAGGCTGCCCCTCGTCGGCCCGCGCGACGCCGGCGGCGGTTGTGGAGGGTGCGGCTGGCGGCGCCGGCTCTCCGACTCTACCGTCTCAGCAGCACCAGAGCTGCGCGGCGGCACGTTCTGCATGCGAGGCGCGGTAGGCGACACGAGGTAAGCGCACATGAAGGCACGACGAGACGCATACATGCACGGACACCCACGCGCTTCCTTTCTCTCACACCGTCTTGGAGATGAACAGGAGAGCAGCGAGCAGGGAAAAACGGTTTGGCGGGTCGTAAAGGGCACGCCCTTTCAGAGAAGAGAAGAGAGTAAAAAAATGGAGAAGGGGGAAGAGAGTTGAGATTGGTACAGCGCACGAGAGGACGTCTCCCTCCACCAGATACAAGCACGTATAATGCACAGGACCGACGCGATCCGATAATACATCCAACACACAATGAGGTGGAGAACGGAGCATAAGGCGGCTGCACATCATGGCGTTTATTTACAAAAAAAAATGTGATTTTCTGTTCTCCGCTCGCTGCTCTTTTGGGCGACTGAATATAACCGTAACAGAACAACGCGTGGCTTCGTTGCATTTCACTTTGAATATTTCCGTTATTGCAACAAACTCCGTTCCTTTTTTTTATCTGACTTGCGTCAGGGTGGTAAGCAGCTGGGCCGTTTTTTTTTTTTTTTTTAGCTTCGGTTCACGCGAGCCAATTCCATGATCGCAGAGCTGCGAAAGGAAGTACAAAAGGGAAAGTAATAGTTTAAGAACATCGACGTTGAGATAAAGGGAAAAAGAGAGAGAGAAAGAGAGCAACGACAGTATGAAATCGACAGCAATTAAAAAAAAAAAAAAGTGGAGAAGCGGTTTCTTTATATATCTTCTGAGACACGTTGTGGTCCACGTTAAGTAAAATGGCGGCGTTTTCGGGGTCTTTTTTTTTTGGTTTTGCTTTCGGGTTCATTGGGGGGAAAAAAACGTGGGAAATTCTTGCGGCACAGGCGGCTGTCTTGCCTTTACTCGTACTTCACTCACACATACAGATGCGTGTACGTCACTTGGGGGAAAAAAATAGAGAAACAACAGTTAACGCAGCCGCAACAACAGCTGCGTCGTGCGTCAGTTTTATTTCTCTTGTTTTTTTTCTCTCTCTCCTTTAAAAAGTACGAAGAAAGACAGTACCTGCTTGTGGGTTCACAGGTGCAGCGCAGCACACAAACAGTCGAAACCTCCCACTAAAAAATATTAATAATAATTATTAATGAAGCAAAATAAGAAACACAGAAAAATAGCCTGTTAAAGTCATGGATGTAGGTGGGGAAAAAACGACAAAACCTCGAGTCACAGAAAAGACAAAAACAGCGCGATTCTGATTTCTGTGAATTGGAGCCTGTGGAGGAGTGAGAGGTAAGAGAGGGGACACGATGAAGCCAACATGCAAATAGTGAGAGAAAAAACGAAAGAGTGAGAGTAAAAGTTGCAAGGAAAGTAGGTGAAGGAGCAGAGACGAGAAACAAAGAGAAGACAGCCACTACTTCCATAATAACAAGAAAAAGCAGGAGGGCGGGAGAAAACAGGCACTGAAGGGGGGAAGTGTTGCCTGTCAGCGACCTCGAGCGTAAGAGGAACTCCCCACCACGATTTGGACTATATAAAAAGAGATATGAAAAGACCCCGTGATTCAGCTTTGAGAAGCCTTCAAGGGTGCTTCATAACATAGCAAAACAATGAGAAAAAACAACAACAACGACATCATCAGCCATGTTTGCTCACACCAGAGTAGAGTAGAGGCCCACCTGTTGTTTGAAAGGTAGCAGGCGGAGTCGAAGCCCTCCAAAGCGTGAAGGTGTTAAAGTGCCACAGAAGGCACGCAAGCGAAGGGGGTAAAAAGGGGACACGACAAAAAAAAAAAAACCTTCTTTTCTGTCGTATGACAGATATGTGTGTGTGCGGCAGTGTCGTTGAGAGTGTCTGCGTGGCTTTGCAATGTGGGTGTGCTGGTGCGTGGTGATTCGTGCCGTCACGTCGACGAACAGTCACTGCGGAGTATAAGTCCCATTACACGCACAAGCACCAAAACAACACCTGTGGAAAAAAAAAAATATTGAAAAAAAAAGGGCAAGAAAGAGACACGAAAGGCGGTGCAGCCGAGAAAAAAAAAAGAAAACACGGAAAAGCGACTCGGACAGCACCATCATGCAAGAAAAAAGAGGTCCGATGCCACTTGACGAGACAAACAGGGAAAGCAGGGAGATTTTAACAACCACAACGACAAATAAAGAAAAGAAAGAAGAAAGCGCGAAGAAGCCTCGAATTGCATATGTGGGGGAAGGTCAGAGAGAGAAAAATTAAAGCATTACATGTGGTTTCTGGCACAGAATATCTTCTCCTCTTCTTTTTTTTTTTTTGCGTTATGCTCTCTCCTTCTCTCTCCCCTTCACCCTCAACCCACACCTATCCACCCACTGCTACACCGGAGTGGCGGTGTTCGTTGTGTCGATGCCCGAGACGAGTTTAATGAAGTCCGACACGTGAAGGGTGTCATCGATTTTGGCGTTCGGGAAGTCGATGGCCAGCGTCGTGTAAACCTTCGCAAAATGCGCCGCGAAGGAGGGCAGCACGTAGGCCGAGTTCCCGCTGCCTTCGCCAACCTTCAGCGGGCACTCGAACGCGGTTGCCTGGCCGGGCTGCAGCGGCGCGTTCTGAAAGGGAATAACTCCATCGAAGAGCTTGATCGGGTGCTCGACGCCGTTGTTGTAGCGAAGGCACTGCGTCAGCTTCACCCGCGCAGACAAGACAGACGTCGTCTTGGTGTGGTTCTCCACGAGGACGCGCAGGGTGATGACGGAGGGATCGCCAGAAACGGCCATCGGCGTCTGCTCCGCCGCACCACACGCGTCACTGGCACACTGCACCTCTTTCGTCGTCGGCAGAGGGGGGACGGCGGCCGTGGACGGTGCGAAGGGTGCGGCGGCGGCGTTGCTCACCACGGCCACGTACGGCGCAACGAGGGCCGTGGTGAGAAAGAAGGAGTCGTCCTCGTGGTTGCAGTAGCAGCCGGCGCAGCCGCACGTGGCGACGTCGGAGCGGACCGGCTGCACGATCGCCGGCGCAGCCCGCGCCTCGTAGATCTGCGACAGCGGCGCGTTCTTGAGAACGGTGAGGGGCCACTCCACGACATTGTCGAAGCCCATCGGGATGTCTACGACAGACTTCACCGTGTACGTGATGCTGCCGCCATAGTTGTACTCCTTCACGGCGTAGGTCGGGGGCAGGTCGGTCGGCATCACGATGGAAAAGGGGTACGAGTAGCTGCCGGGTTCCAGCTCAACCGAGCCCCGCCCGCCGCGTCCGCTCTGCTCACCCAGCACCGTCGCAGTGCGCTCGCAGAGATTGTGATAAGAGTAAACAAGGTGACTATTCGTGCTCGCTGAGACACGGCCCGCGTTGTTTGTCCGGTGCTTGCGGCGGTACATCATCTCCTGCCCAGAGACCTGCACGCGCAGCGCGGTGCACTTTACCGCCTCAACTACCACGATGTTCATGCTGCCGTTTATGGCGTCCCCCGGCATCACGACGTCCCTCTCCAGGACGAGGGTGACAACGATCTTATCCTTGTCGAAAAACGGCATCGTGACGCTGTGGCGCGGCAAAGAGGCCAACG
The DNA here is from genome assembly GCA_030078075.1 of Crithidia sp. LVH-60A. NCBI lineage: Eukaryota > Euglenozoa > Kinetoplastea > Trypanosomatida > Trypanosomatidae > Crithidia > Crithidia sp. LVH-60A. The sequence continues at coordinate 460,336 of CP119659.1, forward strand.
AACAAGGGAGCGATGCTTTGCGAGTAAAGACGTGCACGAGGGTAACAGAAGCCAGAAAGAGAGAAAGAAAAAAAAGTAGTTGAGGAGGGTAATTTGTTTCGCTACCACGCGTTTGATTGGAGTGAAGGGTGTCTTAAGGCAGTGCGGGACTTACACGAGAGAGGCAGCGAAGCGTGCACAGCGGCCAACCGTGTAACAAGCGTGGCGTGTCAAAAAAGATAAAAAAAAGGCCGTTGCAGCAGCAACGAAAAAAGTAAAGGAGATAGCATGAGGGTGAGATAGAAGAGGAGACTCGACATTTCCTCTTTTGACGGGGAAAAGGCCCATGCACGGTCAGTACGTACTCTGCGAGAGAGAGCCACAGCAGTGCGACAAGGAGGGGGTGCACAAACGGGGGCAGCCACAGAGCGAGGCGAGGCTGCCCCGCCGAGGCAGGAAGCACACACAGATGCAGAATGACGTACACCTTCCGCGGTCTTCTTTTCCAGGGAGAAGTGTGAGAAGCGTATTTAGGGAGAGGAGTACGTGCAAGAAACGAAGAGGCGAGTACAGCAAGGAGGAGGAGGGAGAGGGAGAGGAAGCGGAAAAGAAGAAAAAGAAAAAAAAACAACACCACAAGCTCGTTTTGTGTGGCGCCTCCACTCCATCACCCGACGCACCACGTCGTTGAGGGTGCGCAGAGAAAACCAAAGGAGGTGTTGTGGAGGAGAGGCGGCGCGAGAGGAAGAGAGGGGGGAGACACGCAATGAATCACCACTGCGCCGACACGACGCCACCTCCACCGCAAAGGCGGTCGTTCCAAAAGAAAAAAAAAGAGCGAAAAAGATAGTGTCGCTTGAATCACCATCAGCGACAACACGAATAACAACAGCAAAAAAAAAGGTTGCAAAATGCACGAAAGGAAGAACAAGAGGGAAGATGGAATACGAAACAAGGTGAGCGCAGTTGCACCTCGTTCAGCAGTAATAAAGGGGGACGGCACTGCGCACAATGCACATGTTAGTGCGCTCCCGGAGTATATAGACGAACACGCGCAAAAAAAGAAAAAAAAACACATGCCCTCCCATGAGGGGGACCAAGACGAACAACGCAGCCAACGTCGATCAACACCTCCAGGGGTGAAAGACGCGCTGCTCGCTCCTGCCATAACAAGCACAGCTGGCAATCAAGAAAGATGAGAGAGGCAAAGGTGGCATGACGCCTAGCTTGGCAGCAAGGCCGCATCCTTCGACACGACCATAGCCTGCTCATAGTGGTAGAGCATCGGCACGCTCTGACTCGTCACATCCACATCGTCGGCGAGCAGCACCGGGTTAATCACACACATGGTGTTCTCGGCATCGACACCGGGAAAGGCGACGTACAGCTCCGTGGTGATGACGAAATGCTTCAGGGTGAGGCAGGGCAGGAGACGCTCACCCGAGGGCAACCTGTCGATTACGCCGTCAAAGCGCAGTGGCATCTCGAAGATGATCGTCTCACCGTTACGCAGCGGGCCGGAGGGAAAGGCAACGTCCTGCGCGCAAATGGTGAATGCGGTGTCGGTGTACATACGCGTTGGGTCGCGGTCAAAATTGTGGCGCTGCTTGAGAGCCACGCGGCAGCGGCTCGGAGCCGCGTCCTTCGTGAAGTTCGTCACCCGCACCCGCAGCACGGCGACGGCGGGGTCCGCGGAGACGGGCATCGGTCGTGCCAGTGCGTCGCCTGCCACCTCCCCTGCGACCACCTTTGTTTCCTCTCCCAGCAGCGCCGTCACGGCGGGCAGCTGCATGCTCGTGTGAAGCACCACCACGGGCGGCGCCACGACGGCCTCGGTGCGCAGAAAGGAGTCGTGGTCCACGCAACAGAAGCAGCAGCCGCAGAAGTCGCATGCCGCGATGTGCGCCTCGGACAGCGGGAGAGGGAGGAGGCGCTGTCGTACGTGCTGCAGCTCCGCCAACGCCACTCTTTGCAGAACAGTGACCTCCATCTGCGTCTCTGCGTTGAAGCCGTTGGTGATTTCCATGTAGCCCTTCATGGTGTAGGCGACAGTGCAACCGTAGTCATCACGCTTCCGCGTGAAAGACGGCGGTGCTTCCCGCGGGACGCGCACGGTGAAGGGGTAGGTGTAGGTGCCCGGCTCCAGCTGTGTTGCGTTCGAGCTGCGGGTCCCTGTTGGTGCACCAATAAAGGTCTGATGTTCCTCTAGGTGGACAAAGCTGTGGCGGTCAACGTAGTCGTCACCGCTGATGTCGTCGCGAACAACGTAAAAGTCCTCCACGCCGCGGAAGCGAAGGCGGATGGCGGCGAAGGAGACCGGCTTGTGCACCTCGACGGTGAGGGTGCCGATGAGGGTGGAGCCCGGTGCACACGTGCACTCCTCCATGCAGAGGGCGAGGGTCACCTTGGACTTCTCAAGGAACCCCATTGCTGTCCTGTGCTGCTGTATGCCGTGCAAAGAGAGAGAAAGAGGGCTGTTGCGGGTGTCCTTGGCAACAAGTGTGTGTGTGTGTGTGTGTCGAGTAAAGTTGGAGTGTATGTGCGTGTGCGCTTTGCGTTCTCCTGCGAAGGCACAGTTGCGTAAAGCGTGCGATGATGCACTGTTGGAGAAGGGAAAGGAGTCGAGAGAAACAGACGATAGGATGAGGGTGGGATAGAAGAGGAGACTCGACATTTTCACTGTTGACGGGGAAAAGGCCCATGCACGGTCAGCACGTACTCTGCGAGAGAGAGAGAGCCACAGCAGTGCGACAAGGAGGGGGTGCACAAACGGGAGCAGCCACAGAGCGAGGCGAAGCTGCCCCGCCGAGGCAGGAAGCACACACAGATGCACACAGATGTAGACCTTCCGCGGTCATCTTTTCCAGAGAGAGAAGTGAGAGAAGCGTTTTCGGAGAGAGGAGTACGTGCAAGAAACGAAGAGGTGAGTACAGCAAGGAGGAGGAGGGAGAGGGAGAGGAAGCGGGAAAGAAGAAGAAGAAGAAAAAAAAAAACAGCACAGGCTCGCCTTGTGCGACGCCTCCACTCCATCACCCGACGCACCACGTCGCTGAGGGTGCGCAGAGAAAACCAAAGGAGGTGTTGTGGAGGAGAGGCGGCGCGAGAGGAAGAGAGGGGGGAGACAAGCAATGAATCACCACTGCGCCGACACGACGGCACGTCCACAACAAAGGAAGTCATTAGAAGGAGATTGAGCAGAAGGCACATTAAAAGCACATAAAGGCCTCGCCAAGAACCCAACGAGAACAGAAAGAACAAAGAGAGAGGAAGAAAGAGAGAGAGAGGGAAAGAGGGGGAGGCTAAGTAAACGCAGTTGCACCTCGTTTAGCGGTGAAACAAGGGGTACGGCACTGCGCACAATGCACATGTTAGTGCGCTCCCGGAGTGGATTAGACAAAAACGCAGAAAAGACATGACCTCCCATGAGGGGGACCAAGACGAACAACGCAGCCAATGTCGATCAACACCTCCAGGGGTGAAAGACGCGCTGCTCGCCCCTGCCATAACAAGCGCAGCTGGCAGTCAAGAAAGATGAGAAGGTGAAAAGATGAGAGAGGCAAAGTGAGGCATGACGCCTAGCTTGGCAGCACGGCCGCATCCTTCGACACGACCATGGCCTGCTCATAGTGGTAGAGCATCGGCACGCTCTGACTCGTCACGTCCACGTCGTCGGCGAGCAGCACCGGGTTAATCGCACACATGGTGTTCTCGGCATCGACACCGGGAAAAGTGACGGACAGCTCCGTGGTGACGGCGAAGTGCTTCAGAGTGAGGCAGGGCAGGAGACGCTCACCCGAGGGCAGCTTGTCCACTACGCCGTCAAAGCGCAGTGGCATCTCGAAGATGATCGTCTCACCGTTACGCAGTGGGCCGGAGGGAAAGGCAACGTCCTGCGCGCAAATGGTGAAGGCGCGGCTGCTACCCGATGAGCGACGGTGACACTGCTTGAGAGCCACGCGGCAGCGGCTCGGAGCCGCGTCCTTCGTGAAGTTCGTCACCCGCACCCGCAGCACGGCGACGGCGGGGTCAGCGGAGACGGGCATCGGTCGTGCCAGCGCGTCGCCTGCCACCTCTCCTGCGACCACCTTTGCTTCCTCTCCCAGCAGCGCCGTCACGGCGGGCAGCTGCATGCTCGTGTGAAGCACCACCACGGGCGGCGCCACGACGGCCTCGGTGCGCAGAAAGGAGTCGTGGTCTACGCAACAGAAGCAGCAGCCGCAGAAGTCGCATGCCGCGATGTGCGCCTCGGACAGCGGGAGAGGGAGGAGGCGCTGTCGTGCCTGCTGCAGCTCCGCCAACGCCACTCTTTGCTGAACAGTGACCTCCATCTGCGTCTCTGCGTCAAAGCCAGCACTGATGTCCATGTAGCCCTTCATGGTGTAGGCGACAGTGCAGCCGTAATCATCACGCTTCCGCGTGAAAGACGGCGGTGCTTCCGCCGGGACGCGCACGGTGAAGGGATAGGTGTAGGTGCCCGGCTCCAGCTGTGTTGCGTTCGAGCTGCTGGTCCCTGTTGGCGCACCAATAAAGGTCTGATGTTCTTCGAGGTGGCAAGAAGTAGGAGTGCTCCTTCCTCAGGTTTCCGTTCCCGTCCATTTTCACAACATACGAGTCCTCCATGCCGCGGAAGCGGAGGCGGATGGCGGCGAAGGCGACCGGCTTGTGCACCTCGACGGTGAGGGTGCCGATGAGGGTGGAGCCCGGTGCACACGTGCACTCCTCCATGCAGAGGGCGAGGGTCACCTTGGACTTCTCAAGGAACCCCATTGCTGTCCTGTGCTGCTGTATGCCGTGCAAAGAGAGAAAGGGAGGGCTGTTGGGTGTCCTTGGCAACAAGTGTGTGTGTCGAGTAAAGTTGGAGTGTCTGTGCGTGTGCGCTTTGCGTTCTCCTGCAAAGGCTCAGTTGCGTAAAGCGTGTGGTGGCGCACTGGTGGAGAATGGAAAGGAGTCGAGGGAAACAGACGATAGCACGAGGGTGAGACAGAAGAAGAGACTCGACAGACGTGTTTTTCCGTTTGGAAATCATTAGAGCAAGAAAACAGATTCGCGCGTACCAGTAAGCGCAACACTCACGGCTAGGATAAAAAAAAAGGGAAACTTGTTTTCGTCGTTTATGCGGCCTCTAAAGCAGTCAGTATGGCATCAACGAAGCAGTCGCATCGGTTTCGATTCACAGTGAGCTACCATCTAAGTGTCCTTTTTTTTTTTTACCCTGGCATCCGGCCATGAGTACATGTAGACACGCATACAGAGAAAGAGAGAGAGAGAGAGAGAGAGAGAGAGAGAGAGAGAGAGAGAGAGAGAGTAACGATTCATGAGAGCAGAAAGCGAGAGAGAGAGAGAGAGGGCGTTGTGGGAACACGAAACGCTCAAGACAGAGAACAGGTGTCCGACACCATGATCCTGAAAGGGAGAGAGAGGCGAGCACGCTGGTCGACGGATGGCTGTTTTAGTCTACCAAAATAAAGATAAAAGCGCTCACGTGGCTTCCACAGGCACATGAGGACTGGCCAACCTCCCTCCACAACGTGGACTCACCAAAGCCATTGGTGACAAGAACAACGCAGTTTTCTCCTCGCATTCATCAGAAGAGACAAACTCTGCGTCCTCTTTTCTTTTCATTATTTTGTATAAAAAAAATTGTATTGAGAAAGGATGCGAGCATCCAAAATCAGAAAAAACAAAAACAAAATAATAACGACTAATGAAAGGGCTTTCACAACACTGATGAGGAGGAAGAGAGAGAGAGAGAGAGTAAAGAGATTAACTCCATTTCCCCTCTCTCTCTTTCCCTTCCTACTGTGCTATGGCAGCACTACGCAGCTCTTCCTCCGCGCCTCGTACCTCCCCTCTTACCCCATAAGCAAGCGTGCACGCCCGGACAGCTATTCTCCCATACAACAAAAGAAGTAGATAGAAATTCGATTGACCAGAAAGCCGATCGTGATAGCTTCTGTACGAGGAGATGCCCTTTGTGCTGCATGTGGGAGTTGGAGGCCCCTGGCGTGTGTGCGTGCGTGTGTGGGTGAGCGTGCGTGCGTGCACAGGCGCGAAGCTTGGTGAGACGTGGGAGCACGTCAGCACGCAAACAGACAAAAAACACACACACACACACCCACGCTCGGGGAGTAGCGGGGGAGAGAGAACGGCTTAGTAGTTGAGCTTCGTGCGGCGCCAGTGGCGGCGCTTCTCGTTCCACTTGATGCGGTTACCCGTGCGCAGGCGAATCCAGTACGGCACCGGCTTGTTCTGGTTCATCTTCTTCGCGTACTTCTTCTTGACGGCAAGCGGCTTAAAGCGGCCCATGATTGCTGCGGCAGATTTCTGTTCGAGAAGGGAATAGTGTTCGTCACGTTGAACGACGAAGAGGCACAAAAGCCAGGTAAAACAAATAAGTGGAGGAAAGAGAAAAAAACGAAATGCTCACTCTCTCTATTGTGTGGTGTAATTTTCAAAATTTAAGTTTTTCATGTGCAGGCAAAGGAAAGGTGTTTAACAGGAAGATAAGAAAGGGCGAGAAGGGAAGAGGGAAAGTGATAAGCGCAGGTACATCCCCACCTCGGTGACTCCGAGGAGAGAGAGGGAGAAAGACAAGACGTGTAGGTCGTGACCGCTCGTCCACGTTTCTTTGACACAGCTGATCCAAGGTGCAGAAACAGGGAGGATTTGACGGACAAAGCACACGCACTACAAAAGAAACTACGAGGAGAGAGAGGCAGAGCAGAAGGTAATATCCCTCTCTCATCGCTTTCTTACTCCACATGCAGCGGAATTAATTCAAGATGCGCGAAGGCATACACACACATACACGCACCTTCACCTTTACGACAGATTTTTCGTGTTCGAAAGAGGACCGCCACTGACCGCGACTGCGTGACGCCCTTTTTTTTTCCCACTGTTAGACTTTGAGTTGATACCACACCGAAACCAAAACAAAAAGTGAAGCTACACACACGCACACAAACAAAACGTTACGAGCGCCGTACACAGCACATGCATGAACACGTGGGGACACCAGAATACACAGAAAAAAAACAACAACAACAACAAAGAAGAAAAAGCCATAGTTGCTCTGCAGAAACACAGACACTCACACACACACACGTAAAGCCCACAGTGTGCACACCAAGAAGAGTAGAAACAAACCATTTAATTCATGACGACCCTCGAAACACACACACACACACAGTAGCAAGAGCTACTTCACAGTGAAATGGTCGCTTGGTGTGGCACGAAGAAACCAACCCGACGGTGCGACGCTCCGCGTTGGCGCAGCGCTCTTCCACGAGATCCACAACAAATGGACAAACTGCTGGACAGCTCTGAGTCGTGACTCGCGCTTTACCCCCGCGCAAACTCACATGTATTGAAAAAGAAAAGAAAGAATGGAGGGGAAAAGGGACCAACACCACATACGCTTACTCAGCCGCAATGACAAAGAAAATACAAGTAATGGGAGGAGCTCCCACGACATACCCCGCAGCCACACCCCATCAGCAACAAAAACAAATTCGAGACACGCTAAAAAAAAAAAAAAGAAAGATGGTGCTGAACAGTTCACTCTCACTGCACCAGCACGTTGTCGGTGACGAGCCGGGACTGCTGGCTGAAGCGGACAGCCTGCCCCGTCTGCGTCGAGACGACCTCCGACACCCCCACGTGGGCAACGCTGACGTGCGAGGAGAGGGCGACCTGCACCGGGAAGAACAGCTCCTCGCCGTTGGCGCCGTGGTCGGCATCCACGGTGATCTCGATGTTGCCGCTCGCGTTCTGCTGCGCCTCGACGATGTCGATGGTCCAAATCACATGTTCACCCGCCACCACTTGACACGAGCCGCAGGAGGGCTGCACGTCCTGCGGGGTGGCGCCGTAGAGTGGGATGGCGAGGCGCACCGGCTGCAGCGGCGGCGTGTGGGGGTCGGCCAGCTCGTACTCGATCGTGATGCTTGCTTGCTCCGGCCAGCAGGTGAAGTTGATCGGTGCCGGCGTGGCAGCCGCGGAGGAGGGGCGCCAGCGGAGAATCGTGACCGGCTGCTGCACCGGAAACGCCTTGCCGTCCGCCATCGTCAGCACCTGGTCACTCGCGAAGAGCGACTTGTTTACCTTGGCGTGCGCGCGGAAGGTAAAGGCATCGCTGACGGGGGCGAGCATGAGCTTGATGTGGTCACACTGCGGGTCGGCCACCGTCACGGTCAGCTCGCCCTTAATGTCCACCGCCGCCGGCTCACCGTCGCGGCTCAGCGCGGCGCTCATCTTCTCCTCCACGGTAATGTTGACGGCCTCCTGTGCGGTGGCAGCGGAGGCGGGCAACTCCATCGCCGCGCCGCTCGCACCACCGCCGACCGCCGATGACGACGCAGGCGGAGGCGCGGGAATGCCCATCTCCTTCTGAATCTTGCTCGTGATGTCTGTCTTGCGGGCCTTGCCGAGGCTCATGCCACTGCGGGGAGCGGCGGCGGCCGACGCCGGCGCGGGGCTCGAGGCGTACGAAGTGACAGACGGCGACGGCGCGGAGAAGGTGCTATCCATCCCATTACCACCACCACCACCACCGGCGTACATGTTCATGCTGCCACCACCGCCGCCGGCCGAGCTGCTGCCGAAGCCACCGTAGTTCGGGTCCTCCGAGCTGATGCCACCGTAGGCGCCACCGGTCGGTCCGCGGCCCATCTTCCGCTCCCGGATTTGCCGCTGGTGCTCCGCCGTGATCTTCTTCGCCTCGGCCAGCTGGCGCTGCTTCGCCTCGATGGCATCGCGCTCCTCCAGCGAGTCCATCTCGAGGTAGGTGCGGATCTGCTCCACCGTGCTGTTCTCCCGCTTCCCGCACACCACAACCTCGTCAAAGGCGAAGAAGACGTCGAAGGCGTGCGCCTCGAGGCTCGTCTCGGTGATGCCTTCGGGGACATACTCGGGCAGCAGCCGCCCCATGAGGTGCAGCGTCGCCAAGTCCTCAACGATGTTACTCTTCGTTGTTGTCACGAGCACCAAAAAGACGTCCTCTACGGGTTGGTAGACGTAGCGGACGGAGCCGGCATCAATGTAGGTCACCTGCTTGTTCATGGAGGACTCGAGCAGGCGGGGGAAGGCGGAGAGCAGGCCCTCGACGCGGACACGGCTGATGTCGGTGAACTGGCGAGCCAGCACGATGCGGCCCTGCTTGCTCACCACACCAGCAGAGATGACAGTCATGGCTGGGGTCCTACGAAGTAGAAGAGAGAGTGTGTGTGCGTGTGCGAGTAAATGGCTTAGATGCAAGCCAACTGAAAGAGGCTCTTAAGGAAGACAAGCAAACAAAAAAAAAAGAGGTAGAAAAATGCAATGAGTTTTGCGATGCTGCAGCGAGTTTACGGAGTCGGCCACAACACGCGCAAAAGGGAAAAAATAAATAAATCAGAAGGACCTGTATGTGAACGCACGCGTTACTTTTATGATGTGCGTAGTTGGGAAGAAAGAAAAGGAGAAAGGAAAGTATGGAGAGAATAAAGAGTGTTTGAGAACGAACAGAGGGCTATTACGTCGACTCACTGGGGGTGCGACAGTGATTACTACGCCTGAGAAACTACGCCGCCGCCGGCCACGCCGCACAGACACACGCACACACAAAGTCGAGCCCACTTTGCCCTGCCGAGGGCAGACTTGGACGCGTGCGAATACGGCAACAAAGAGAAAGAAGTAGAGAGCGCTTTGAACTCCTACCATTTTACTCGCTCTTACAGCCTTAAGTCTAAAAGCCAGAGGGACCACGCCGTCCGCTCTTCCTCTTCCCGAGAGGGATGCTCCGCAGTTAAACACGATACTCGCTCACATCACGGCGGTGCAGTTTTAAGAATGCGCATTTTTCTTTGAGTTCGCGCTGTACAAGAGGCACGACAACATGACTGGTAGCACCTACCAGAAAGGAAAGGAAAGAAAAAAACTCAGCTATTCGTTAGAGGTCTACAAGAAAGCAGATGCACAACCAAACGCACTTATCTTCTGTACTGCACAGCACGCATAAATATCTTTTTTTTTAATACTAGTTTCCACATGCATCGTCCCTCTTCCAATTTTTTTTCCTTTTAAAATAAATCCTGCCAAACATAAAAACACAAAAAAGGAATTAGTAGCGATTCAGCTACGTCTGCTGTGGTCTCCGCACTAGAGAGCCACAACACCTTACCCGTAAAAAGAAAAAAAGCACAGCAGAAATGCACACTTCCACAACACAATACAACATCAATAAAATGTAAGTGGTCTCTGTGCCTAAGGCGCTTCGCGGCGTGACGGAGCCATTACAAAAAGAGAAAAAAAAATTAGTATTCGCGGACCATCACCCTCTATTCTCTCTCTCTCCCTCTCTCTCCAACGCCTTTCCGTGGTGGAAAAAGCGGAGAGGCGCTCTCACGTCTGCGTACACCGCCAGGAGAACAGAGAACAGAGAAAAGAGAAAAAACGCACGCACGGCATACTCGCCTAGCAGACCATAGAGACAAACCAAAATAAAAAAAGCCCGCTGCACTCTCTCTTAACTCGCAGGCTCCGTCGGCGCTGCGTCTATCCTGCCGCTGCGTGACTGAGGTGCCGTGGTCAACACCATCGAGGCCACCACGCTGCGCTGGAGCACCTCGCTGTCCGCCTCGTCCCCGGCGCGGGTCTCCTCTGCACTGTGCAGCGGCAGCGGCGGCGACGTCGACGGCGGCGACGGGCTGCGCAGGCTGCGACGGCTGCTGCTCTGCACCATCCCACTCCTCGTCGGTGACCCGCCGGCTTCTGCAGGAATGCTGGAGAGGGACGTGTGACGTTGGAACTGCGGCTGTGACGGTGGCGGTGGGGAGCTGCGCCAGGTGTCCGCTGCGGAGGGGTACGCGAGCGCCGTGGCGGAGAGCACGACCACCTCAGGGGAGCTGCGAGCACTCCGCTTTCCTTCCGCCAGCAGCGTCCCTCGCGACTTGCTGCTGTACGTGTCCACCGCCCCGCTACTCTCCTCTCGTGCAAGCTGCGCCAGCGAGGTGAAGTTGCGGCCACTCGTGCTGCGTGGACTGCGGGGGACGGGAATCGTAGTGGGGCTCGTGCGCAGCACCCGCGCGCGCTCCTCAGCGTCGCGGCCGCTGCCGTCGCTGGCGGCCCCGCCGTCGTCATCGCCGTCGTCCTCCTCGTCCTCGCCGTTCCACCCGCCATCCCCCGTGTCCTCCTCGAACCACGTCATGCCCCGATCCCAGTAACGCTCCACCACGAAGTTTGTCTCGTGCATCGTGCGCACCTCGGCCGCGGCGTCGATTGGGGCGAGGCGCTGGTGCTTCGGCTGGAAGCGCAGCGTCACACCGGCCTTGCGGGGCAGCAGGTGGCTGAGAAAGGGGTTGCGGGAGGTGTCGAAGAGCACCTGGTTGAGCGTCACGTGCTCGTAGCCGTCCATCGCGCCATCTTCCTGGATTGTGGTGCGCTGATACGCCGCGTTCAGCTGCCGCTCAGCTCGCTTGTCCTCTGGGTTGGTCTCAAACAGGTTGTCGGAGTTTGAGGCCTCGCCTTGCGAGGCAGCTGACGTGGCTGATGCTGCTGCTGCTGCTGCACCTAAACCTGCTCGGTGTGGCTGCTGCGGATGCGGTGGGAGTCCTTGACGAGACACACCATTCTGCAGAGGCGTTGTCGAGTTGGGCACCGTGTCAAACAGCGTGTCGTCCCGCTCCTCCAGCGCATCCTGCTGCGTCTGCGATGGCGGCTCCTGCTGAGGCGGAGAAGCGGGCTGCGGCGTCATGGGTGTGCCGCCGCTGATGCTGCCACCTGCCCTCGCCGCGTTGCGCTGCTGACGGAAGGAGCGTTGCTGATAGCGTACGGGATGGGTGTGATGAAAAGGGTGTGGCGTATCCGACAGGTGACGCGCCGCCGCCAGCGTTGCCGTCCACTTGCGTGTCTTGGAGTACACGAAGATGGTCAAGGCGATGCCGATGCCGAGGGAGAAGGAGCAGAGAACCACGCCCTCCGCTGTGATCGCGCAGGCCCATCAGCAAGACACCACCCGTCTCTGCGAAGCAGTAGAGCCACATCACGGAGCGGATCACCTGTGCCGGGACCCCGAAGTCGGTGCAGTCGTGCGCGGGGGACAGGGTCGGCCGGTAGCGGTCCGTCTGCTTCGCCCGCTGACTCCAGTAGCGCACAAAAAAGTAGAAGATGGTCAGCAGACCCAGCAGCGGTGCCGTCATGTGGAAGAGTAGCCCCATCGAGAGAATCATCAGGTCGAAGCTCAGCAGGCGCGGGAACTCAAACTCGCATGGCAGAAAAGAGAGCGTCGTAGTTGCGTTGAATGCGCGCACGGCCGCGCAGCAGCAGCGCTGTCAAGATGCCGATCGGGTCGAGCAGATCCACCCAGGTGGAGAGGCAGGTGGCGGAGATGACCTTGGCGTAGAAGTAGCCTGTGCTGGGCGTCACGCAGGCAACAATGAAGTTCATGATGGCCTCCTCGTTTGGGTCAAAGAGAATGTCTTTGAGCCGCGTCAGCGCTCCCTGGAAGGCCGCCTGCGCGATCACGGCTGTCATCACCATGAATACGTACTGCAGGTAGAGCTGCCCGCCATCGCACTCGATGCGGTTGAAGGCGCCCATCATCCGCACCAGCAGGCGAATGATGTACGGCAGCGCCACGTTGAAGAGGGCAAGTACCACAACGGGCAGGTAGGCGTTGATCAACGACTTGAGCGTGGAGGAGAGAGAGGTGAACTTTGTAAGGAAGCGGCCCACGCCAGGGATCTGCGAGAGGGACTCTAGGGAACCGAGGAAGCTGATCGGAATGGACCAGGTGAGAATCAGCGCGATGTAGGCGATGAAGATGATGAGAAAGCGCAGGTAGAGAGCACAGCGGCCAGCAGTGAGGCTGTTCTGAAAGATGCGGCCAGGCGGACCGGCAAGCGTGGCGGTCAGCGACGACAACATGCCGCCGAAGCGCGCCGTGAAGAGCTGCATAAACTCAAAGGCACAGAGGGAGTCCTTGAAAACGACAAAGGCAGCTCCGGCGACGGGCTGACGCGGCACCTGTTCCAGTGCGTGGTTCATCTCATCCGCGTACTTGTAAAAGACGCCCTCGTAGTAGGGGACGGCGGGCATCTTGTCACAGCACGCGGGAAAGCCGCGGCGCATCATCAGCATCGGCTGCTCACTCTCGCGAGCGGTGAGGCGACCGTCAGCAGCCGTCCCGCTGTTCTCGTTGCTGCTCGGCACCCCGCCCGACACGATCACGCTCGACGCCCGCAGCGGAGCCGACTCGCTCAGCCGGCTGCGACGCAGGCGGATGCTGCTGCTGCCGCCGCTCGTGCCGCCGTGGCGCCGCCGCCGCCGCGTGTTAAAGGACCCGTTCTGCGTGCTCACCTTGCGCCGCATCGCCTTCTCGTCCGCGATGGCTTCTTGCAGGTTTGCCATGGCGGACTCGGTGTCGGCGATCGTGTCGAGAAGGCCGAAAGGGGGCTCGCGGGTGATCAGAATTTGCTCCACCTGTCCCGGCTCGGTGAAGTTGGCGTCCTCGCGGCGCACGACATAGAAGTGCATGCCGGCGGTGGAAAAGAGACAGTTAAGACCCGGGCACTCGCAGATGGTGTAGCTGTCGTCGTCGGCGTGGTACTCGGAGAAGACACTGTCATTAGTCACGTAGAGGTTCTGCTCGCGTCGCGGCCGCTGATTTGGCGAGTGCGGTGACGCCGCCGACTCGAGCGGGGAGGTGAGATCAGGGAAGTACACGGCCAGCTCGAGGAAGTTCTTCTGCAGCGCGCTTTCGGTGCGGATGTCTGTTGTGTCCAGTCCGCGGATGCACACAACGCGGTAGCCGAGGGCGTGCCGCATCTGGTTCGCCATCACCGCCTCCACGTACTGGCCCACCTTGCGCAGATAGAAAAGGGTGAGAATGACGAGCACGACGCAGAAGCCGAGGTTCAGCAGCGCCACGGGGGTCCAGCGCCAGCTACGGGGACGAATGTTCGACACGGTGAGGTCGTAGATGCCGTGGAGCGGCACCACCGCGCAGCCGAGGGCGATGCCGCGGAACTTGCAGTAGGGCTGCAGCGCTTTACACCCCGTCTCGTTGTCGTCCTGCTTGCCACAGCCGTGGATATCACGCAAGAGCATCGTACGGCGCATGTAGTCGTCATGGCGGGCGATGACCATGATCCACATCGTGAAGAGCTCCCCAAAGAACATGAGAGCGAGGAAGTATTTGAGGGTGAAAAGGTAAATGGCAACGAGGGGATCGGTGGCGGTTTTGGGTAGCGGGTCACCGGGCTGGTAGCCGTGGGAGTGGGAAGCCGTGGTGGAGGAGGACGGCACCGATGATGCCGTTGCCGCCTGCTGCTGCTGCTGCTGCTGCACCTCGCGGTGAGAGCGGCTCCACAGCCCCGTAGGACGGCGTTGGTGGGGCACTGCGAGGGGAGTAGCACGAGGGACTCCCGTTCTCTTGGCCTGGCAGCGGTGGCGGTGCAGCTGTCGAGAAGGAAGAAGACTGCGCTGCCGCTATTCTGTTTGCCTCCACCGACGGCGGGTACTCGGTGGGGAACAGCGGCGCATCCCCTGGCGATGACGGGACGGCCGGCGAGCGGGCTGTGCGGATCGGGACGTAGGAGCGGTCGCTGGTGTGCCGCAGCGGGGCTGCTGGGGTGGTGTAGTGCACGGGCGAGAGCGCGCCGTCCTTGCGGTCCCGCAACGAGGGCTCCTCGATGCTGATCCAGTCGCGCAGACGGGGACAGACGAAGAAGGTAGAGACGAAGGGCAGGCTGATGCCGAGGCGCTTGCGGCGGGTAACGGTGCGCCCGCGCCAGCCATTAGGCCGCACGGTGTGCTCAGCGAAGACGGTTTGCCCCACGCCGGACCCCAAGGGTGAAGTCGGGGATTGCACTTCCACGTCGGCGCGCGCCGCGATCGCGGCCTCAGCGGCTACGGTGCTGGCGAGGGGGTCGGGCTCGATGGTGTGGTTGGGCCGGTAGAAGCGCTTGAGCCAGAGGATGGAGGTGCAGTGGAGGAAGGCCATGAAGCCGCCAAAGGTGACGAGCAGCACGGCACCCACGATAAGGGAGACGAAGAGGCCCTGGTCGTCGTAGTGCGACTCGGCGGAGAGGGTGCTGTCGGACATGGTGAATGCCACAGAGCAAGCAGAAAAAAGAGAGACTACAAACAGAGAAAAAAAAGGGGAACCAATAATAATATAATTGAAGAAGATAATCCCGAACAATCCACAACCACGCAGCTCAACTACTCTCAGATGGCGTTCCAGGGTGTGCAGTTCACCAGACAGAATGGCGTCAGACAGAAAAGAAGAGAAGGAGAGAGTGTTAGTGAGAGGCGTAGACAGCGGGATAAAAAGCAGCCAGCGAACAACAACAACAGATACAGCAGGAAAAAAAAACCGTCGAATACGGCTTCGACTACGAAGAATTCCACTCAGCAGCAACCAAATAAGGGGGAAAAGGGGAGAGAAACACAGGGAAAAAAACTTGGGCTGCTAGCAAAGGCAAATTTTTTTTTAAATGTCGGTGGATAGGAGAGACGTAGTGGATACCGCAACGAGGTGAGTAAGAAGAATGGCGCAGACAGTCTCTGCTGATCAAGTTACAGAGGAGAGAGAGAGAGAGAGAGCAGATAACAGAGAACTACACAACAACAGTAATAGCAACAAGAAGAAGGAGTGAAGGACAACTGCTATTGTAACAGAAAAAAAAAGAGAAAGAAAGAAAAGACAGCGGTACAGCAGGCTTCTGTTTCTCGCTCTCCCACCACAATCACCGCAGGGCTTATCTCGGCAGAAGGGGCGGAGATAGAGAAAGACAGAGAGGATAAAGGGGCGATGAGCACAATACAGATGCGCTGAATGTGAAGAGGCAAAGGGTACTGACGGGGAAGTTTAAGCTCTTACACATTCCTGAAACGTTAAAGTCAACAAACGAACAAACAAACACAAACACACACAAGAGAGTTTTTCGCGCCACCTCTTCTCTTCCCCCTTACGCGTGTTGTATCGAAAAAATGGTGTTGTGGATATGTATAGGTAACAGAAAAAAAGAACTTCGATAGGGCAAGAAGGAGAGAAAGAGGGTGGCGTACCTTTTGGGTTTAAACGGGGGAACGAGAAGAAGAGAGAATGAGAAAGGAAGGGAGAGAGAGGGAGAACGAGAGGGGGTTGACACCGTAAAGGAGAACACTACCAAAAGCTATAGAGTAAAGAAAGAGAGAAGAGCAAATAAGGAATGTCACCAAACAACAACAATAAAAGGAAAAGAAAAACACACACAAGCGCTGGCTGTGACGCGTTCTCTTTTTTTTTTCCTTTTGGGACTCAAACGACCTGCGATGCTGGTAAGCGTGGGCGTATGGGGGCGGCAAGTGGTTGAGTTGTGGAAAAGGAGGGAAAAAACGAGAGAGTTACGGAGAGAAAAGAGGGAGGAGTCAGGAAGAATGAAGAGTGTGAAGGTTAATCGTGTGCATTACGGTGCAGAAGTATTGAGAGGGCAGTCGTACGCATTCTTAGTCTGCATTGCAGCGCCACTCCTTCCGATCGTCGTTCTCCATACCGCTTGTTGGTGTCGCGAGCGCACATGAAGTACAGAAAGGAAACAATAGGCAGGATACGCGCATGTGCTACTTCCGCCTCGGCCGCATTCTTTAGCGACGAGACGCGAGAAATCGCTCAATCGCACCAGCGTCCAAAACACAGGTCATTCTCTTTGGATACTACTTTGTCTCGTTTTCTCCAAGGTTAAATTCGAGAGGGAAAGCCGACAGTGACTGTACATGTAGAAACGCAAGAAGAGAAAAAGACTAAGGTTCTTTTCTTTCATTTTTCCCTTCTCTGCATTGTGTTCCGCACCTGCCCTTACCGCAACACGCCGTCTACGTGGCGCAGGAGGAGCATGATTGTGGTCGGAGGCAGCAAAGAGATCAATGAAGAAAGCGTCGAAAAAAAAAGCTGTTTGGATAAAAAACACATCAAAACAAAAAAAGAACATCTTATCTGAACTTTCGCCACTTCACATACATCAACGGCCGCGCCACACACCCACGCACACGAACGGAAGCACGCGTGGCTTCGTTGACGAAACACCAACGAGACAATTGCATTTCAAATGTGAGCAGGAAAAAAAAGATGAGGAAGGGCGTGGGTAGTAGAAGTACAGAAGACTAGTGAAAAAAGCAAAAAAAAATATAATAATAGGAGCTTCACTCCTTGTAGGTTACATGCTTCGCCGACACGCCCGCACCATGCTTCATCGAGCTCTTTAGCGGAGCCGTCACGGACATCTCCGCTTGCGGTGGTGGTGATCCGTGACGAATGCGCCGGCGCCGCCGCCGCTGCGACATCGCTCGCAACCCCGTCCGCACGCCTTTCACCATCGTGAGCAGCCGTTACGCTCCCTGTCAACACCTCCTCTCCTTCTCCTCCTTCATCGACCTCGCGGTCCTCGCCAACGGGTACGTCAGCCTCTGTTGCCACCGTCGTCTGCGCCGGCGAAGATGCCGCGAAGGTGTCGGACGGTCCCGTTCCCTCCCCACAGTCCACCACCACAGCGTAACAGGACGGGCGGCCGTCCTTGTCCCCACACGGCGCCACCAGCTTCAGAAACGCGTCCAGGCCACCCACAATGCGACCGATACAGCAGTGGCGTCCGTTGAAGCTGCGCTCGTTGGCGGCGGAGGTGGTGATGAAGAACTGCGACCCGTTCGAGTTCGGTCCGTTGTTTGCCATGGAGAGCAGCCCCACCTCGTTGTGGCGCCGCTTCTTACTCTCGTCTGGCAACCAACCGCGGCCTGCGCTGGTGTAGCTGTTCGTGCCACCAGGCACCACACGCATTGTGATGTCGCCACCCTGCGCACAGTAGGAGGGGATGATCTTGTGAAAGTAGGTGCCGCGGTAGCTTGGGGTGAGCCCCTGGTGACAGTACACGGTGCCTTGCCGCGTCGCCGACTCTCCGTTGCACAGGCGGCGGAAATTGGCGCAGAGCTGCGGGCACTCGTCGTCGAAGAGTTCAATGCTGAGGCGAAGTCTTACGTCATGTGGGGCACCGGCGCCAACAGTCGAGGCCAGCAAATCTTGCCGGCTCTGCACCTGCGTGCCGGAGAGGGAGGGGACGGTGGGGAAGTTCGGGAAGACGGCGAGCTCCATCCAGCAGTGGGTGTGTGGGGCACGTGTTGTGTGGCTCGCGTAGCGGGAGCCGGAGGCGGGCGAGCCGGCAGTGATGGTGCCACCGAGGTGGCGAGTCGAGGAGAGGTGCATTTTGAGGCGGGCGTTTGTGTGTGTGTGTGTGCTGAGGCTTGTGTGGGTGAGGCAGGCCGTCTTCTTCACTGCAGGGAGAAAAGCAGAAATAAAGGAGTGTGCGATGAGGTGAGGGAAGGTAGAGGAACAAAGAGATTGCTTTAGTGCACATGAGGATGAGTGCGGAGGCCAACAAACACGCTGACAAGAGCCGTTCCTCCTTTTCCTCCGCGAACTGAAGTTGACGTAGCAGCGACACTTGTTCTGTGTCAAGTTACATCGCAGGCCACAAAGTCGTTCATCACCCTGTTTTAACCCCTCTTCAGATTAAAGCTCATTCACTTAGTGTTTCTCAATTCTTCTTTTCACCATTTTCATTGCGCGTTATCGGAATATATTTTCTTTGTGAGTCATCCTGCAGCGCAATCGGCACCTTCCCTGAAGCGCACGCAGATCTAAAAAAAAAAAAAACTCCACCTTCTCTGCACAAAATGAAAACAATAGTAACAACAATGACAATCACCACAGTAACAACATGAGAAAACAAACGACAGTGCACGGTGTTGGGCCGCTCGTACCTCCCTCTCGACTCTCAACACATAGTCCCACCCACCTTTTTTCCCTCTTCACCACTTGCCCTGCGCTGCCCTGGGAAATCCCGTCTTCCTCTTCGCCGCAGGACGCCGCCTCGGGGTGACATGGCGCGCGTCCTCCATGTACATCTTCAGCAGCTTGTGCATCACTGCCAGCGGGGGCCGCTGCTCCGCCGGCAGCGTCGACACCGGTATTTCCAACGGTATTGTGTTCACCTCTCCGTCATGCGTGAAGGGCAGCACAACCGTGGGCGGGTCGACACTGACGTACTGCGAGAGCGCCTCGTGGTTCGGCACGTGCCGCGAACGCGACGCGCCAGCCGTGTACTTTGCCAGCACATCCAAACCCATCCGCTTGAGGAGGTTGACAGCGTGGACGTAGCAGGCCCGCACCGCGTCCCTGCGCTTCAGCGAGATGCCGACGGCGATGACGTAGTCCGGCCCGTTCAACAGCTCCTCCAGCTCTGCGATAGCACCGACGTCGTCACTGGTGGAAGCCCCTTCGTGCTCACGTCTCTCCCTCCGATCTTCCACCTGTCCTTTGCTCCTTCGTTGATGAAGCACGGGAAGGCTGAGAAACGCGATGGAGTGCACCGCGACGGTGGAGACGTAGCCCGTGACGTACACGCTCGGCGACGTGGTGTGGTACTTCAGCACGGCCCAGAGCTGCGTCTGCAGAAGCGCATCGTTGCGCAGCACCGCCCGGTCCGCCGCCGCCGTTCGCGAGCCGATGACACTGGCAAGACGTGACACCTCGTCCTCTGCATCGCCAAGGTCGTTGGATGATGAGTCAGGCGTGTAGGGGTAGTCAAACTTCTTCACTGCCATCTTTTGGAGGAGGGTGGTGAGGTCACGCACGCGCTGGGCGTGACACTGCTCGAGATAGTTGCACACGCAAATCTTTGCCTCGTTGCCCGCCTCGTTCATCGCGAAGTCGTTGGAGGAGCTGAAGAGGCAGTAGTCCTGCGGCACCTTGAGCTGCGTCACGTGCTGGTAGTCCACCAAGGCCGGCATCATCCGCGTCTGCTGCCCCTCCCACAGGTAAGTCGGGATGTAAGGCAACCCTGACTTCTCCCTCGTAGACTCAGGGCCGAGGTGGGCAAGTGCATTGCGTGTTAACTTTGTCCTGCTCGAACCGGGAAGGTACGGTATTCCACCTTTTAGATGCTTCACACCGTCCAGCATGTTCGGCAACACGTGGCCCAGCGCGGCACGACGCTGCAGGTAGCGGCGCTCCTGTTCAGCATCGACGCAGAGCGGCACGCCAAGAGAGGCGAGGGTGTCCATCGCGTTCAATGCGCAGAGGCGCACCGCTTTTTCGTGGGTCGTGGCCACACTGTTGCCCCCGCGAAGACCGAAGCGTGCCGGCACGGGTGTGAGTGTGGTGGCTCGATACACGTTACACTCCATGTTGAACAAGACGAAGAGGTTCGTGTAGCGGCTGCGGGCGATGTGCGTCTGCCACTCGCGCAGCATCGTGTAGGCCTCCTCGAGCAACTCGTTCGGCGGGTTCACCTCCAGCATGCAGTCCGACTTGTGGATGATGAAGTTCTGCGCGGCAACGATGCGCTCGCTCTCGGTGCGCTTGCTGCGCAGCTGCAGCGGCGCCGAGGCGTCGAGCCACACGTCATCGGTACCCACCTGCGATTTCAGCGGAAGAGGAAGGGCGTCGTGCAGGTTCGGTGACGCTGTTGCCCCGTTGAGTGGGTCCATGGCCCACCGTCCGTAGCCGGTCACCACCGCTGCGTGTCTCGACTGTCGTAAGGCATCAGCGGGGAACAGCGGGAGGCCCAGTGCGTCGAGCAGCAGCTCAGCGTGCATGGCCGCGAGGCCGACCGCCATCTCCTCCGTCTGCGACTTACCACGCGCTGCAACGGTGACACCGATGAGGCGCAGCTCCGCCTCTGACTGGCGCGCTTGAGTGCCCGGCGCGGCAACACTGCGCACCGTCAAGTGCTCCCCTAAGGTTGTGCCGTGCTGCAGGTAGTAGTCCGTGAGCCGCGCCACTGCATGCGGGCCATCAAAGACATACGGCAGCACCAGCGCATCCTGCGGCGTCGGGGAGCACCGCAGATTGCGATCGTTCACCATCTGCCACATGCCCCCTTCTGTCGGGTCATAGGTCACGCTGGGCACGGCGGCGTACGCGTTGGCACGGCCCTCGCCTCGCATCGGTGCCGTTGCGTGTGCATCGGGGGCCTCCACCCACCCACTCTCCCAGGGGTACACGACAGTGCTGGCGTAGGAGGCGACCCGCTCCGCATGGGCGGCATCGCTGATGGGGCGGACGAAGGTGTTGAAGAGCAGCCGGGCATCGCGGCAGCGCGTCTCGTTGCGCGTGGCGTCGCTGGTGAAGAAGGGAGTTGCCGTGGAGGTTGGCCACTCCGTCGCGTCCTCGGCGCGTGCGGCTGCTGTGGACTCGGGGGAGGTCTCAGGCGGACGCAAAGTCGCGCTGGACTGGTCGGATGTGGCGCTGTCAGTCTCAGCCGGAGTTCTAGTCGCTGTTGCTGCATTAGTTTTGTGTTCTGCCGCGACGCTCGTGGCGGGTTGTGACGATGCAGGAGCAGAAGTGCTACTGGAACTGCTGTGGCTCTGCTTCTCTGATTTCTCAGCAGTGCTATCAGCAACGATGTGAACTTCGTGCCCACTGAGTGAGGCAGAGGGCGATGGTGGTGGCGGCTGGGGTGGGGTACGCAGCAGACGTAGTGGGGGCGGCACCGGTGTGCCGAGTGGCTTCACCGGATCATCTGGCATCGGCGCGTAGCGCCCCTCCCTCGCGCGTACCGCCTCTGCGTGCTTTTGCTGCGCGGTGCGCAAACGGAAGAGCGGGACGCCCAAGGCGTCGCACAGCCGCTCGGCATGCATGGCAGCCAGCAGCTCGGCCTCTTTCCTGCTCTCGCCAACTCCCTCCGCCATGCGGGAGTGGTGTGGCGGTGGCAGCGGCACACAGCAGGTCGCAACGAACACGGCGTGCGTGGCACCAGAGGATGCATGTGTCTCCTGCACCTCGCGGACTTGGAAGATGTCCCCCTTCGTGTGGCCCATGCGGCGCATGAAGTTGGCGATGCGGCTGCGCGCGAAGGTGTCGACGTCGTGAACGTCACAGTACGCTGTGGCGGCCTCCCTGCTCGTATCGGAAGAATACGGTGCGGTGTTCGCAGTGGTAGCGGTGAAATCTACTGACGTGCCGACCTGTTCTTTGTGCTGTTGGTGGTGGTGGACGTCATATACCGTGAAGTGCGATGCGTTCTCGGTGACAGTCGCGGTAGCAGCAGTGGTATCAGTGGGGGAAGAGGTCGTTGCGGTGTTGGTCTCCGCTGCGTCGCCGCTCGTCTCCACGGTCGTGGTTATCACCTCGATGCAGTCTAGCGAGATCAGCTCCGGTTCTTCTGCGCGCGCAGATGCATCGTGCATGTCACGCGTAACGTAGAACCGTGCGCCGACGTGCAGCGCGTTGCCATTGCCCGGAGTCGCGATGCTGGCAGCTGAACAAGGCAGAGGCGCACGAACACGCCGCCCCGCCGCACCGTTGAAGGAGAAGCAGCGCGTGACGTGCACCGCGCTACACCGCCGCAGCGGCCCCACGCCGTGCAGCAGATGCCTCGGTAGGAAGGAGGGGAAGGATCGAGCTCATGCGGCTGGGAGACGAGGAAATACGGTCTGCACTCGTAGCGTCCAAACAGGCACCCACACAAGTAAGGAAGGCACAGGAAAGGCAAGGAAGAAAATAAGAAATACACCGGAGGAAAATGAAGTCTGTGAGGAAGAATAAAAGAGAATATGGTGCACACACACACACACACATACACACACACCCCCCCAGCAAGAGGAAGCGTGTGCTGTCTGTTGCGGATCTGTGTGTTTTGGCTTTGAGTGTAGAGAGAAAAAAAAACGTGCCTTATTTTGGAATCGTAGAGAGCGGCGACGCGCTACCTGCCACGTTGCAAAGCCCTCAACTTGTCAAAGAAGAGTGGTGAGATGAAAAGTCGGAGGAGGAGACGCAAAGAGAGTTTAAATTTGTGAAGCACACGCCTACAAAGGAGAGGAGAGCAAAGAGGATGTCTTAGCTCACGCACCGCCTTCATTCTGTGAAAACACAATTAATTGGCTTTTTGGGCGACACAGAAGGAGAGGGAGGCCACTCCCAAGCCAGGCGGTGTGGCGACGGTGAGGATGCCAATGCCAGACAGGCGGTTCTTCCACGAAGGAAGTGCATACTCACGTACACACACACGAACGCAGAGACAGCGGTACGATGCGTCAGCATGAAAGCAAGCCGCTTCGTGAGGGCATTAATAAAATCAAATAATAAACGTGTTGCGTTGACTTAAGAGCGGTCTTGTCTTTTCCTTCATACACATACATAGAGATTAAAAAAGGAGCAAGCAATAAAGGTAATGAGGCTTAAGGAAGACGAGAGAGAGGAGAGAGAAAGGGAAAAGGGGAGGGCAGCCCAAAGCACACGCGCCGTGATTAACAAACCAGAATAAAAGTGAACAAATCATTGGAAAAAGAAAAAGAAGTGGTTTAGGTCACTATTAGCAGTACAAGCAACTTAACTCACACGCATGTCCCTTCAGCACGCTACGGAACAAAGGAAAAAAAATATATAATTACCAACATGAAATAAAAAGGTAGCGCACTGGAGACGTGCCGCTGTCGATGACAACGCGAGGTGCGAGCAGATGCCGCTTCTCCGCGACGCCGCTGCAGTAGCCACCTGGCTTTCTCCACCAGTGAACTCGCTCGCCAAACGAGGAGAAAAGCACGTACCAAGCGATAGAAAAACAAAAATCAAATTGAAAATATTCACACGCGCGTTCTTCAAAGAAAGGAAAAGCACAGTCACAACAACACCCAGTAAGCGAAAATCGGACGGATAGAGAGAGAGAGAGAAGAGAACTGCTGTGAACTGGTCCATTTCCGCAGAGCTACACGAAAACACAGAAGACACCACGCGTTCCCCTTCCCTCCTTTCACTTTTTTCTTGCTCACTCACGAGACGTACACGAAGGTGTTGGGGTCCTCACTGCTTCGCCGCACGTAGTCGCGATCAATCAGCCCCTCCAGCTGCGCCTTCACATCGCGGCGCGTCGGCACAAACTGCCGCGAGAGCTGCGCCGTGACGGCGTGGAAAAGCTCATCGAAGGCGGCCATGCGTCGGCTCTTAAAGACACGCACGAGGGCAGTGTCGAGCAGCAGACGACGCGACGCGTTCACGTGGCGGCTCACCACAGCATCCTCCGACTCCTGCGGCGCGGCAGTCGAAGCACTGTTGTCCCCCGCAGCCGCACCTCCGTTATCGGGGAGAGCGGCCATGGCGCTCTCGCCTGTCGCCGCCTCGCTGGACGGCAAGCCCGTCAGCCGCGTCTTGGGCAATGGCAGACGAATCTTGCGTAGCTTATGTGTGTAATGCGGGTTGAGCGTGAAGCTGTCCAGCTCCGACATGGCAGCAGAGTTCGCACCTGCTGCTGATACGGCTCCTGTTGCAGAAATCCAGCGGAGAAGATTGAAAGAGCGGTGCTGCGAGAGGAGGTGCAGGTGGGCACGTAGGGCGTGGAACGGCATCCCGACCTTCTGCGCAATCTGCTGCCCAGTAATCGAGCCAGCCTTACCAGCAAACGCGTTTGTGGCGTCACTCACGACGAGCAGCAGCGTCGCCAGCAGCGTGCTCGCTACCACCTGCTTCGCACCCGAGGCCACCTCAGCGGTCAACGTCGCCGTCCCGAGGCTAAGAATCCACTTCAGTGTACGGGAGGGGTGCACGCGGGCGTAGTAGCCGCGGAAGGCCTCCATGCCACTCCGCAGGGACACGTGGGGGGTGAGAGGCAGCATCGTGTACATGGGCCACTGCGCCGACGTGATGAGCTGCACGCGTATCTTCGCAGAGAGCGCCGCAAAGCTGGGCTCGAGCTCGAAGAGCTCGCGGGTGCGCTGTGTGCCCTCGTAGTCGCGCAGCATCGCCTCGAAGGCGTGGGTGCCGGCGGCGCCGAGGTGCGACTGCAAGCAGCTCACCAACTGGCGCTCAGCTTCGAGGTTCAGCGCGGCAGGCGGAGCAGGCGGCGGCGGCGGTGGCGGCGCACCACGACGCACAGACTGTGGCAGCGAGTCGTGCCCCGCAGCCGCAGGAGGCGTTGAGGCCGATGTCCCGAGCAGGCGGCGTGCCAGACAGAGACGGTAGTGCTCGAGAAACGTGTCCTTGTCCTCCAGCAGCGACACCAACCGGCCAATCAGCCGCAGCCGCTTGAAGATGCCCTCGCTCACCACACGGCCACCGGCGCGCTCCTGCAAAAGAAAGGTGTCGGCGTAGCGCGCCAGCAGCACCGACAGCCGCAGCTGCTGCACCGCCGATGGAGTAGCGCGTGGCGAGCGAGGCGAGGGGCAGTGTGGCGTGTCGTGCATCGCGGCTCAGCAGGACACTGGGCAGGTCAGACTTTGCCTCCGCTGCCCCATCTTCCTTCGGTGCTGCCGGGGCGGTGGTGGTGGCCGCCGCTGCTGCTGTTGCTGCTGCTGCTGCCATCAGCATTTCCTGTGCGCGCAGCTGGGCAGCCTGCAGCGATCCCTTCTTGGTCCACCGCGTGGGACACATCACCTCCTCCACGGCGTCACCAAGCGCGCGGTGAAGGAGAGGGTGATCCTGGAAGACGTCGCTGACGAGGTCCGTGTAGGCGTCCACCAGATCGACCAGCGCTGTCATGAGTGTCAGCCCAGCGCTGACTGATGCCGCTGTCGCTGCTGCTGCAGTCTCTGACGAGCCGGTAGGCGGTAAATCTTCAGCAACAGCAGCAGCGGGCGGACTTCCCGGGACATTACGTGTCGCACCAGCAGTGGAAGCTGCACCGCTGATCTTCACCACGTACTGTTCCACGAGGTCGGCAGCGTCACGGATAAATTTGGTGATGAGGACGGCCGCGATGAGCACAAAGCATTCGTCTTCGGTCACGTCACTGAAGAGGCCGTACAAGTCCCGCAGCGCCTCTACCGCACTGGGGGACGTCGGCGCAGCCACACTGACCACACGCGGCGTAGACGCCGGCGCACTGCTGGAGGCGGCTGCTGTTGTGGCAGACGCGGCGCCAGGCCCCGAGTGATCACTCCAGCTCACCGGCGATGCCGTGGAGATCGCAACGGGTTTGTTCCCTCCAAGGAACACTTCGGGCTCTCGGCGCGGTTCATTGCTTGCGGCACGTACAGCTGTACTTGGCTGCTGGTGTTGTGCCTCCGCTGCGTCCCCGCCGCCGACCCACGCCCCGAAGCGCTCCACGAAGCGCTCACTGCTGTTGCGGCTGAGAGCCGAGAGCGCCGCCCCCGCTGCGGCCGTCGCGGACTGCAGCACGACGGAGGCCCCGCTGGCCGGATCCCAGCGCCAGCTGCTCTCCCGCAGCTGCGTCGTGGGTGCCGTGGTCTCGGTGATGGCGTCGTCGCACCACGTGTTGGAGAGAGGGAAACTGGGAGGAGCTGCCTCTGCTCATCTTGTCGAGGGCGTGGGACGGGACCTGGAAGTGGGAGAGGGAGGAGCCGAGGTGCTGCTCGGTGCTCCGCCGTCCTAGCTGGATCGGTGCCTCCACGAACTCACTCGTGGTCTTGGAGAGGACAGGGGCGGCGCTGGGCGAAGTGCACGGCAGCCCACCACCAGACGGTGCGAGACATGGACTTGCCGTGAAGCCTGTGCTGTTGACGAAGCCGCCACCGCCGCTGCCGGTTGGGATCGCCGAGGCTTCAAGGGAGACCTGTGGGGCCAAGGTAAGATCGTCTGCCGTGCGACTCGCACTCCACGCGTCGAGCAACGCACGCAGGCCGAACTGACGGTCCAGCAGGATGCTGCGATGCGGCTCCACCACCAGCACCTCGTTCAGGGCGGAGCGGAGGGCGACGTGGAGGAAGGGCAAGTCGCACCCGCCGCCACACCTGCGCCTCCAGCGCCTTCGCCCCGACCGCCCACGCCACGTAGTGCCGCCGACCTTCTTCGGTGTCGCGATGCGCCGCGCCGGCGCTGCGGTAGAAGCTGTAGATACCTGCAACATAGTCGTTGCCCAGGTCCTCCATCACAATGCTGGCCAGTGGCTTCGCTGTTTCCTTCACGATCGTGCCATTGCGCAGCCGCCGATCTGCCGCGAGGCCCTCCCACTGCTTCAGCGCCTGCGTGGTGAGATGATGTGCGGTGGAGTGGCCCTCCAGCCGGTTCCGCAGCTCCACCGTGCCACGCAGATCGACCACCACCGTCGGCACACCGTTCGCGGTGAGCAGGGGAGAGGCGGCGAGGTCTGCTGTCTCGCACGTGATGCTGCCCGCGTTGCCGTGGTCCACTGCGTCGACGTCCAGCGCGTCATCGTGGGCGGAGAAGCTGCACTCGGCGAAGGCGGAGTGGGAGGAGCGGGCAGGGCTGACGCGGCGTGATGTCAGCAGCGTCGACGAGGGGGCGTCGATGCCCTCCGCCGGGCTGGTCGGACGTGCGTCCTCTTTCTCGCTGTTGCTGCAGCTGCTGCACCGCTGCTGCCGCTATGCCGCTTGCCGGAGAAGAGAGGGAGAGAAATCGGTTTCGACGGCTCGACGGCGTCGACGTGGCGCCGCCGCGCTCGTTTTTACCCGCGAAGGCAGAGGCGGGGTTTGTGCTGTTGGGATCGAGAACGTTGATGCGCGGGGTGCCGACGGCGCTGCTTGCCCCGCTGTCAGCACCCCCACCGGTGCTGCGGCCGCCGCTGAGAGCACGGCCACGGCTGCTGGTGCGACTGCGTGGCGCGTCCGCCGCGACGAGCGAGGTGGGGAGGGCGATGGTGACGGCTGTGGCGGATGCCGTGGTGTTGGTCACCTTCGCGTTGGCCATTCCACCACCGCCGCCGCCGGACTTCTGCTGCTGCTGCTGCGCCACCATGTACGACGACGTGGACTGCACAAGCACAAGAAGCTCTGCCATGATGTTGTTGGCCGTCTGAATCAGCTCCAGCTGCTCCCACGCGACTTGCCCCGTCGTCTCGAAGACTTCCCGCACGTATCGGGTCAGATATCGCAGTTCCAGCAGGAGCAGCGGCCGCAGCGGCTCGTAGACGGCGACGTAAAATACCTTAAAACACATGAGGGTGATGGTGTCCATGCCGTAGCGGCGCGTGTAGTACTGGTCCAGGTAACGAAAGCAGGAGAGGACGACACCGCGAAAGGCGAGAAACGTTTGCCACTCCTGCACAAAGGTGTAGCAGAGGCTGAAGCGACGACTGCCCTGCCCCCGCCACCCGACGTGATCAGAGGCGGCGGCGGTGGTCTCTCCCGTGCAGCGAGTACTGCCGCCCCCTGATCCGCCGAGCGGACTGCCGCGCGTGCCGTCGTACAGGGGGGATCCCTGCGACGAGGTGGTCGGGTGGGCAGTCGCCGCGGGGCTCATCGGAGCCGCCGTCTCTCTCCCCGTGAAGAAGGAGCTCGGCCCGCTGCTGCTGCTCGCCTGCCGCGACAGCCACATCGCGTTCGAGCACCAGCTTGGTGGCCCGGTGGACATCGGCGTTGTAACTGCGCTGCTGTCGTCCGCACCAACAACACCACCGTTGTCCTGTGCAAGGCGTTGACGAGGATGGCGTTGTTTTTGGTGCGTCACTGCGGAGTCCGTGTCGTGCGGACTGTGTGGCAGGTGGTGGTGCGTCGCTGTCTCGCCTGCCGCCGTGGTGGCTGACGCAGCGTCCGTGTCCCGCTCACTGTCGTGTGGATGGTGGTGGTGTTGACGCTGCTGCTGCTGCTGCTGCTCGTGCACGCCACTACCACCCCCACCGGTGTAGCTGGCGGTGGATGGGTCCATGGAGAGGAGCGGGGAGTCCATATCTGCCGCGCTTGCCAGGGACGAGGAAGACGGAGAGACGAAGTTGGCCGACGGCACCGCTGTCGAGTCCTCCTCGTCGTCACTCTCACCACCGTTGCTGTTCTTGTTGTTGTTGTTGCTGGCAGTCGCACGTTTTCTGCCAGCTTGTCGTGGCCCGACACTCAACCGCAGCCGCTCCCGTCGGATGGCTGTTCCGCTGCCGCCTGTCAGCGCACTCATATCCTCGTCGTCGTCGTGGTGCATCACCTGATTAGAGGAGAGGGAAGAGTTCATGGTGTGTAGCGAGTCGCCGTCGAAGTCGTCTTCATCGCCGCTGCCGTGCGCGCCTCTCGCTGCGAGGCGCAGCGTACTCGTTCCAGTAGTGGCAGCAGCAGTAGCAGCAGCAGCAGTAGCAGCAGCAGCAGTAGCTCTAGAAGCGGCACGTGGAGGCGGTGGTGGAAGATGTGCTGATGTCAGTGGCGATGGCTGATGCTGCACGCCACGACCTGCTCCTCTCGGAGTGCTGGCATCCGCAACGCTGAACCGCTTCGTGTGTGTGCGTCGGTGCCGCCGCGAGTTGCGCAGCTCCGACGCGACTGTGTTTGCCTCGCACAGCACCTCTTCTTCGTCGTTGACGAGCACCCGCCCAGTCTTGGACGCCACCCGTGCGTGGTGGGCCGCGACGGAGCTTGGCGGGGCCGTTGACGGAGCACTGCGTGGATCCGTGGTGGGCGACTGCAGGGCCGTCGACGCCGTGCCGGATGTGGTATGTGTGACCGTCAACGCGGTGTCCTGCCGAGAAAGACTTGGCTGCGGCGTGGGTGGAGAGCGCGCCACGGACGTGCCGGTGGGTGTGTTAGGGCTCGTGTCGACTTGAATTGTCAGGGCCGGCCGCGTGGCAGCTGCGGCGCTGGCAGCCGGTGGAGGCTGTGGGAGTGGCGGTGACAAGGACGTCGGTAGGCTACCACGTCGCCGCACGGTGCTGTCGAAGCCTTCAAAGGCAGAGCGGAGCTCACTCGACGCAGCAGCAGCGGCAACGGCCTGGCGTTGGTGGTGGTGGTGTTGTTGATGGTGATCGGGCTGCTGCAGCGGCGTGCTCGGGCACGACGTCGAGGACCACCCAAGGCGGCTGCGCAGCGGCTGATGTCCCGTCGAAGGAGCGATGGCTGCTGCGCCACCGGGCGACAGCGCAAAAGCAGGAGTGCGGGGCAGCCCCGGTGACGAAGGCTGACGCCCACTCTCCGCAATACTGTTCTCGTCACCCATGTCGTCGTTATCCATGCTCACCATCGGCGACGTCGCGCGGTGGGCGGAGTGGAAGAGACGCTTCATAAAGCCAAAAGACGTGTTGCTGGTGTTGCTGACCGTCGTGCTGTGGTGAGGCTGCTGGTGGGACGAGAGAAAGGGGTGGTGGGTGCTGCCGGCGGTGCTGCCTTGGAATGAGGAATTGCGGCTAGAGTCCTTCGAGCGGCCAGACACGGGCCCGCCACCGGTGCCACTCGCGGCGATGCTGCGCAGACGTCCCCAACCACCAGTGCTACCGCCACTCGGCTGCGAGGTGGGCTGCACGAGTGCGGTGCCGTTGCTGCTGCTGCTCAGCCGCGGTGACACTCCCTTCCTCTCCCGGTGCCGCCGCAGCCACCGGAGCGCTACTGCTTCCCTCCGCCCCGGTCAAGAAGTGGATGCGGTTATGGTCGACGTTCTGCAAAATCGGAAAGAGGACGTGTGACTCGAGCAGGTGGAGCAGCAGGAGGGCAAGGCGGGCGTAAAGCTCGCGCGACTTGGCCGGGTCGCCGCTGCAGGCGTTGTAGATGACGGTGTACCACCCCATGCGGTGCCGCGGCGCACGCAGCGGCCGCAGTGAGCTTTCGTCGCCGGTCTGCAGCGTGGTGTAGACGGCGAAGAGGTACCGATCGATGTGGCTCCAAAGCGACTCGAAGTTCATGACGGGTTGCTCACCACCACCACCACCAACGCCACTTAGAGTGGGGGAGTTGGCGGGGGAGCTGGCATGCGTGCTTGACGCGTGGACACCACGTGCGTTACCACCACCAGCACCGCTGCTGCTTCCACCAAAGCCCATGCCGGCCTCACGCACCAGTAGCTCTGGCAGCTCCGCAGTACTCGGTCCGCCAAAGCCCTCGTCGGTGTCTTCACCACTCGCGGCGTAATTGCTGGCGGTGCGCGACAGCCCGCCGTCGACGCGGTGCAGGGTTGTTTCGCGAATGCTGCGCGAGAGCAGCAGTGGGGCTGGCACCGCCGCGAAGCTGTCCGAGAGCAGATGCTGCGGAGGAGAGGTGAGGGACGTCCGGCTCCAGAGCGGTGAGGCGGGTGAGTGCGGAGGGACGGCGACGCTGGCCGGTACCGTTGCGGTGTGAATGGCCTTGCTGCGACGGCCGCTCATCGCGGGGGAGCTGTGCTGTCGCTGCCGCAGCATGGGGATGTCGGATTGCGACAACACCCCCGGCGACGTCGGACGCTCACCAGCGTTGTACATGGTGGCTTTCTCTTTCTCTTGCGCACGAGAGGCTGTGAAGCAAGGAAGCAAAGCTCGTTGCTGCTTCACTCTTCACTCCCGCGTGAGAGTGTACGTATGTGTATATGTGCTTGGAGAGAAGAGAGAGAGAGCGAGAGCGAGAGGGAGGGATCGCGCACCAAAAGAGCGACAGAAATAAGAAAAAAAAATGACTCGTAGGAAAGAGTTAAACGCTACTATCGATGTG
The DNA here is from genome assembly GCA_030078075.1 of Crithidia sp. LVH-60A. Lineage (NCBI taxonomy): Eukaryota > Euglenozoa > Kinetoplastea > Trypanosomatida > Trypanosomatidae > Crithidia > Crithidia sp. LVH-60A. Next base: position 491,608 of record CP119659.1, read on the forward strand.
AGTGTACCAGAGCGTCGTCGAAGAACAGCAACAGAATAAAAAAAGTAAAGAAGAGACACACAAGAAAGTAAGTGATAACTTGTCGTGAAAGACAGAAGAAAAGGCTCTAGAAAATATCAATAACAGTAGCCCACACGCGCAATATTGTTTCCTTTTTGTTCTCTCTCTTTCACGTCTCACCGGCTTATCTCACAGACGCACGCGCTTTTTAGCCTCTCTTCTTCTCTTTCCCTCGGACTAAAGATGAATATCTGATATAGGGTAGTGAAGAGACCACCGATAGCCCCAACGGACAGGTGTTGGCTTTTTATTAAAAAAAAACAAGGAAAGAGAAGCAATTGGATAGAAGAGCTAAGATATAAAGGGAGAAAACAGAGAGAGAAAAAAGGAAAAGTATTTGGAAAGTCCGTAAGAGCGAAGAGAGAAGAGGAATGTGGTGCGAAGGCGCTGCGTTTGCCTCCTCTGTGTACCTTTCACCTGCAGAGAACACGAAGGTAGCACCTTCCACGTCCAAGAGCACTCCCTTCCTCTCTTTATTGATCCACAGTATCGACTGCAAGAAAAGATGAAACAGTAAAGTGAAAACAAAAAAGAAAAGGGAGGAAAGAAACGAGAAAAAACAGAAGGAAAAAATAAACAAACAAACAATAAGCCCAACGTCAGCAAAATACGCAGTCAGTAATAAATAGCAAAATTAGCAAAGAAACACCACCACCACAGCAGCAGGGACAACGACAACGACAAGAAAACACGAGAGGGGGAATAGAAATGGAAAAAAAGAAAAAAATAGAGACAAGAAAACGAGGAGACTACGCAAGGAAAAGATAGAAAAACAAACTCAGCGAGAGGAAAAGAGAGAAAAAAAAAGGGATGTCGCACTTTATTTCTCCGGCGTACTCTGTGCTCTCTGTGTGTGTGTATTTGTGGGTGTTCCCTTCACCTCATGAATCCTTTTTTTCTGCTGTGATAGGGATGGCGCAGCAGCGTGCAAGAAGAGAGAGAGAGAGAGAGAGAGAGAGAGAGAGAGAAGGTAAATGAATCATTTAAGTAGAAGCGGCGAGAACCCGTTTCTCCGCTAACAAACACACAGGCGCGGCACCACGCCGAAGCACGGGATAGTGAAGACAGCACGTGACTTTTTTTTGTTTCACGGCGTAGTCTTGACGATGCGGTACATGAGGTTTCTACCTTTTACGATGAACAGAGCGAGATGACGACTATTCAGGAACAAAATAAAAACCTCCTTGCCTTTCTTTCTCTTTTTTGCTTAGCACCGACGCAGCAGCACTTTGAGAGAAAGAGAGAGAACGTGAGACGGAGCATTTAACACGTAGACGCTCATAATGGACCGCTACGTAACTCAGTGCTGGCGCCTCGATGAGGAAAAGCAACGAAGCACAACGTCCCGCCGTCAACTCGTGCTCAGGTACGGGGCGTCAACATCTTGCAGTCTTGATGTTTTTTTTTTTGATGTTCGTTGTGATGGTACGACGTCAACAGGAACAGCTACAACCTCAACCACACTCCGCAGCAGCGATGCAAAATTGCATTGAATGTACTGCAACAACAACCGCAACACGACACACACCAGCTCTCTCTCTCTCTCTCTTTCCTCAAGAGAAGGAGGAAGAGACGCGAGCCAGGAAAAAAAAAAAAAGAAATATCTGTTACCCAGACCCATCCGCATACGGCGAAAACAAACAATCAAACAACAACAAAGAGAGAGAAAACGACGGCTGCGATAAAGCGAGCAAATGAACGCGGAGAAACTTCCTCTCATCTCAACGAGAGAAGATATGCCGCGCCTCTGAGCCCGACCTCTCGGCATCGCTTACTTGCTGCCAGGCTTTCCGCCCGGTCGCCCACTGCCACTGCCACCACCTCCACGCGGACGACTGCCAACACCAGCGCCACCACCACCACCACCACGATGGCTACCCGCAGGGTTGGGCCGGCCACCCGATGTCCCACCTGTCTTCGCCGCGCCACCGCCGCTGCGACGATCGCGTTGAATCAACCCCAGCAGTGAGTTCATAGAGGAGGAGGACGACGCCTGTGCTGCGCCACCGCTGCTGCTGCTGCTGCTGCTGTGTAGGGCTTCCACGCGTAGAACTCGCGGCCGCCGTACGGTCGCCTGCAGCGCCACTCGTCTTCGAGGACGACGACGACGCGGCACCACCACCGCTCGAAGCCGTCGGTAGTCTACCGATGGCGTTGGAAAGAACAAACTCGCTGCCACCGCTGCTGCTGCTGCTGCGCTGGGCGCCGGCGTTCCGGCTGCTGCCCTGGTGAAGAGAGCGGCGACCCACCGAGCTCTGTCCCACACGACCACCAACGCCACCACCACCGCTACCACCACTCATGAGACCCGCTTCCTCAGCGCTGCGGCCCTCCAGCACGTTGCGCCAGTACCGCTCAGCGTTACGGCGGAAGTCCTGCTCAATCGTGGTGGATGCCTCGGTGTCGAGTGCGCGGCTCAGCCCAAAGTTTGCCGCTTGCGCCTCCGCACGAGCCAGTGGCACCGTCGCCGCGTAGTCCTTCATCACCTTCGCGTAGAAGCTGAGCATCGGAGCGACACGGTAGAAGAAGCGGTTGAAGCTCGCGATGAGACCAGGGCACTGGCGGCCGTTGCTCTCCTTCAGCAGGTGGGCCAGCGCGGGATGGCTTGTAATGTCCTTGAAGGCTATTGAGGCGCGAAGGGCTTTTAGCAGTCCTTGATCATCTGCCGAAGTCACGTAGACGACGTCCTTCTCGCAGTGGGTGCGGTAACTGATCGACTGGCTGTTTGCCGCGATGAAGCCGGTGACCGGCGCGCTTGTTGGGCCGGCCTGGATGCCGTAGCGGCGGAAGCGCTCGACCGTCTCGATCGACTCAACGAGTGTGCCCTCGAACTGGAAGGGGCCGAGGTGTGGGGGCAGGAGACGGAGCTGCGTGTACTGCCCCGTAGCCCCGCTGCCATCAAGACGGCGCATGTCGTCGACGTCGAAGTAGTCCACGGCGCTCTTCAGCTGCTCTGGGTGCTTCGCGATGTTGGCTAAAAACTTCACAAAGGCTTCAATGGCGACAGTGACGTTCGGCACAAACTTGCCAGCCGCGTAGTCGTCGAACTTCTCCTGCACCTTCTTGAAGTTGTTCTCGTACACGGGGAGAAAGGCATTCATGAACTCCTGGCGGAGGACCGGGTTTGCCTTGTTCTGCTGGATGGTGTAGAAAATATCCGCTGCCGCGCCATCGCGGCTCCAGGCAAGCTCGTCGAGAACCTCCACCACCATCTTCTCCGCACCACCGCTGCCATACCTGCCGCGTGCGGAGGCGTCATCCGTTCTCTGGTGTTGCTGCTGTGCGCCACTGCCGCCGCTGCTGCTGACGTTCGTGCTCGGCCCGGTCCAGCTCATGACGAGCGAGACCGGAACCGCAAAATCGTTGAGCGAGTCCAGCGGCTGCTTCTCCGGGCACTGCGCCAGCCCCCGCGTCACGAGCGAGATGTTGTCCGCCGTCACGCGCTTCTTGGCAAGCAGCCTGGCCAGCTCCTGCACCCGCACCAGCGCCACCACGTTGCCGCTTGCCCGCTCCAGCCCGCGGTTGTTGCTCGCCGTACGCTCGCTGATGACGGCGTCAGGGATGCCGCGGCCCACGATGCGGGCGAGGTCGGCTTGGAAGCGCTGCAGCACGTCGCGCTGGATGTAGTCCGTGTAGTTGCTGTCGGTCGGGCTGCCTACCGCGCTGTCTGCCGCCGCTGCTGCCCGCGCCGGCACGCTGCACAAGGCCCACAATGTAGGGCTCATCGCTGTCACCGCGGTGGAACTGATCGGCGTGGGCGAGGGCGAAGGCGGTGCGGTCGACGTCAGCCCACACGTTGCCATCGCTGACCGCGCTCCCCTCCTGCTGGTTCGCAGCACCGGCGGCTACCCCGCCTCCGCTCGCAACGACAAGGCGAGGGACTCCAGCCGGAAGGCCGCTGTTGAACAGCTCCAGCTCGCCCTTCAGGTAGCGCCGCAGCACGCTGGCCAGCAGCACCGACGGCGCCCGCCCCTTCGTGCGCCACTCCTCGACAGACAGGAGGAGGTGGCGGACGTTGGCGTCGGCATCGCCGCACTGCTGCGCCGCCCACGACTGGATGTCCTGGCTCCCAAGCTTCTCGTGGAAGAGGCGGATGAGAACGTTGCTGAGGCCCAGCGTCGCGACGCGTTGCTGCTCCGCACCCAACGTGTTAAAGTGGGCCGTGTCGTGCTGCGGGGAGTGGCCGTGCGGGCCGAGGCCAAAGCCCTTGGCGTAGTCGGCTGCAATCTCGCTGATACGCTCGCCCATACCGTAGGTGGTACCGAACGGCGGCCGGCGACCACCGAACGGCAGCCGTGCGCTCTCAATGATGCGGCGCTCGCTGAGGTCGAGGAAGGCGCGCTGCTCGCGGTTGTGCTGCTCCCAGCCGTACTCGAGCGGCGTCCACCACGACTCGTTCAGCCGCAGCGACTGCGTCTCTGTCGGCGACTTCACAAAGTTGCCAGGGCGGCGGCCGCTGATGTCACGCAGGGCCTGCTCGATCGCGGTGACTTCAGCGTCCGCGATGTCCTCGGCCTCCCCCCAGCCCTTCTCCAGCTCATCGCGGTCGACGGTGGGCAGCCCGGCAACGCGCTGCTGCTCCCATTTACCGGCAAACTTCACCGACCGCTCGTGGCGCTCCGGGATGACGGCGAAGGCCTGCGGGTTGGTGAAGAACTGCCGCGCCAGCAGTCGGTCCTTGTACTCCTTCGTCTGGAAGTCGTCCTGCGTGGTGTGCTGCGTGTAGCCGAACTTCTTCACCTTGGGCGTGTACTTGCCTTGGATGAGCGAGGCCCACTGCTCGCGCTGGAAGGGAGCCTGCTCCACCTCCTTCAGCCGCTCGTCAACGAAGTCGTTGCGGAAGGGCGTGCGCCACGACGGCGGCTCCTGCAGACTGCACGAGGAGGCGCGGCGGTCAGACTGGGGAGACTGCGACGGGTTGCTGCTGCTGCTGGACCCGTGCACGCCGTCGTCTGCGAGCGTGCGGAGCTGGTAGAGCTGCTTCACGGCGTCGACTGTGCCAAGGGGTGTCGCCACGCTGCGGTCCAGCTCGGAGCTGCCGCCACGCTGGAGATGCCACTGCACGTAGAGCATCCCGTTCCGCACGCCCACCACCTGCCCGAGCTGCTCCTCAGCCAGTGTCCGCTGCGCCTCGAGCGCCGACACAGGGGCCACCTTTCCCGTCGGCTCCACCGTGGCGAAGTTTGAGTGCAGAGCGAGACAGTCGGTGCCGAGATTCAGCAGGCCGCTACTCGTGTGCGCTGCTGCGTCGCGGTGCATGGCGTACAGGGCCCACTCGCTCTCTGCACCGCTCTTGTCCACACCCACGACAACGACCTCGAAGGGGGCACCGCTGCCGCCACCGTTGCTGCTGCTGTCGTGAGGCGTTAAACGCAGCACCTCGCCCGACTCGAAGTCGCCAAATACGCGGCACGCCTCCGGAGTTGTGTCCAACAACATCGACGCGTTGCGCGCCGCATCGGTGTAGGGACACGGCTGCGGGGTTCGCGTAGACTCGCGTGCGGGCCAGCACCCGCTCTCCGCTCTGCTTCACGCCAAAGGGCTTCAGTGCCTCGACCGAGGTCTCAAAGACGCGGTACCAGTCCTTGTCGGGAAGGACGCACCACTTTGTCTGCGCAGGAGAGAGCGAGCCGTGCTTGTCTGTCATGGCAGCCTCCGCCGCCTGCCGCTCTGCTTCGAGCCGGGCACGACGTGCGCCGCGGCTGGCGATGCGGTCCTTCAGGTACAGCATCTCCCGCCACTCCCCGCTCGAGTACGCCTCCTGCGGCAGCCCTGTGGAGAGAAAGGACGCCTCGATGCCCGCCTTCACCTCGCGCCAGTTCGTCACCCGCTTTGTTTGCGGGTCAATCTTGTAGGGCACGATGGCGGACGTGTCCACCTTCCACGACGCCGGCGGCACCCGCACAACGCCTTCCTCGCGCTGCTGTCGGCGGTACTTGTTCATCTCCATGTCAAGCCGCATCTGCAGTGGCGAGTGTGGCACGCCGTGTGCCTCACCCGTGTACTTGGCGGCCTTGCTCTCCACCGCGTGGACGTTGGTGAGGAGGTGCTGATGGGCCGTCGTGTCGAGCAGCGTGTCCACCGCCTCCTGCATGGCCGGGAGTGATGCGGATTTGCCCCATTAAGAACTCCTTCGAGCCGCGAAGGGCGTGGAGAAAGTCAACGAGCTTCGCCCGGTGCTGCGTCTTTACGTAAACCGACACAAGCGCCTCCACCTGCCGCTGCGTGTGCGATGGCGTGCCGAAGAACGGGTCCTCGGTGGAGCGATACCAGAGCGCCTCCGCGCGGCGCATCACCACGTCGAACCACTCCTTCCCCCACTGCTGGTGCGGAGCCCAGCGGCCTCGATGCTTACGGAACGGCGTGTTCGGGTCGCCCTCGCCACAGAAGTGCGTCGTCGCGTAGGGCAGGCTGCACCGGGGGCAGTACTGCAAATTCACGTAATTCGCCTCCATCTCGAGAAAGATGGCAAAGATGTCCTCGAGGTGCTGCGGGCGGACCTTTGCAAATTGGTCAAACAGATACGCGTCCTGGAAGTCGAAGCTGCTGAGGGCGTCGTGGAAGGCGACGAAGAACTCGTGGACGTGCTGCGTGTGCCGCGAGCGAAACGCGCCGATGTCGCCCACGGCGTCGTAGTGCTGCTGGATGAGGAAGCTGAGACGGTCGAACCACGCCTTGCAGTGCTCGACCGATTTGATGTCCCGCACCTCCATCAGCTCCGGCCCGAGCACGGCGGCCGTCAGCGCCGACTGCGGTGCGGCGAGGGCGTTGCCGTGGGCTGTGTTGCGGTACAGTGTTCGGTTCCACTGCGGCTCGTAGTGCAGGTTCGTGATGGCGGGACGCGGGACGCCCTTGTAGCGCAGATCGGTATTTAGCTCGTAGGCAGAATCGCCCTGGCGGCCACCGGCTTCGTCGGCCTCGAAGCCGTGGGGGCGGCCGAGCAGCGTGTGCAGCTCTCGCTGGCCAAAGACGTAGCTGCGGAAGAAGCGGTTGGTCGTGGCGTCCGTGTCGGTTTCCCACAAACTCATGTGCTTCGTGTACACTGGGGTGATGTGCGGCAGGCCGCGACGTGCCTTGCCGATGTTGTGCTCGTTGCTGAAGACGCCGAAGCGCTTATCGTGGATGTAGGAGGGCTGCCGCACTTCGTTGTGCTGGCGCTTCGTCGCGTACTTGAAGGAGTAACGGCGCTGCTCATGCAAGGAGGAGCTGAGGTGGCTCACGGGAGGGCTGCGATGGAGGCAGACGGCGTTGGTGCCGAGCACACCACTGCCACCAGCGATGGCGGCGGCGGCGGTGCAGCGGGCGGTCTGCGAGCGCATCGACTGCGCGCCGTGCACCGGTGCGCGCAGCATGACGTGACTCCGTACCGCTATGAAGAAAGAAGAGAATAAAAAAGAACTTGAGAAAAGGTCACGAATACACAAACCCACACACGCACGTGTATGTGTCTTCCAGCGCAACAAATACACCTAGCGACGGAAATTATCCTTTCCCTATACTGAATCTGTGAAGACAGAAAGAAAAATAAATAAAGAAAAGATGGAGAGAGGGCGGCCCAATTGTTCCGTGCACTGCGCACTACGACAAGCAGCAGCAGCAGCGGCAGCGGAGCAAAAAAAAAAAAGGAAAAATTGGCTGCGCCTCTCCACCGTTGCTACGACTAACCCCTAAGCTAACTGCACACACAAACACACACTCCCAATGGTAAAAAGAAAGGGGGAGAAAAAAAAAACACTCACTGTTGTGAGACATGAGAAGTGAAAAAAAAAAAAGGTATTCGCAAGAGGGGAAAGAGATAGAGAGAGGGAGAGGGCAACAGTGGGAGTCATCACAGAGTCATCACAAAATTAACGTAAGCATGCCTTCAACTTTGACGCCTGTTCCCGCATAAAAGAGAGAGGGCCAACGCTTAAATTACGTTAACCCGTCCTTAAAGTCTGGTTTTTTTATTCTCCTCGTCGATGACTTCCTTGCGTTGCATCGAAAGCCTCCCTCTGCTTTACTTCCCCTCTCGTAGCGTCTACTGATCTTTTCCTTTAATTTTTCAAGAAAGGTATTCTTTTGGGATGTGCACAAGCAGAAAAGTGTTCAAAGCTTTCTCGTCACGTACACGAACATTAGTGCCTTCTTTGAATCCGTGATTTACCCCTTCATTGTTCATTTTTATTGAAAAAGGGTTTACATGCTTACACACATCACGCACACAGACAAACATGCACGTGTCAGCGAAGAGATGATGAACACGCGATCAGCAACAGCTGCATACGCGCCAAAGCCACAGGAGAAGACGAGAAAGGCAAATATAAAAAGAAAAAAACTCTCTTTTCGCGTCCAGCACAGCCGCACCGCTGCTAGTTCAACGAGACACTGATGCGCTTGCCGTAGCTCGTCGTCACCCTGTCCTCACTGTGCCGTGCCCGCCACTGCTCGTAGTGGTCTGCCAGAAACCCGTAAAACTTCTTCGTCGTCTTCCGCTGCAGCGCATCCTTCTTTGCCGTCTCCTCACCACCACAGTAAGGCTGCTCCAGAATCGACGTGCCATCGTGTGCGCTGCCGCCGTGCGCTGTGCTCTTCCTACTACCACTACTGCCAAGAGAAAAGCCACGTGATTTCGGAGCTGCCGTGGGTGGTGGCGGTGGTGGCGTCGAGGAGGCCATCGCCTTGTCCATCGGTGCTGCATTGGAGTGGCGCTGCGGGCCACCTGTCGGCAAATTTGGCTCGCCTCCACGCCCCATTCGGGGCCCACCACCGGTGCGACTCCGTGCCGGCCAGTGCGCCTCGTCCAGCATCCGCTTGTAGTAGTAGTTCGTCGCGACACACACCTCAAAGTGCGGAACAAGCTCCCGCGCATTCACCGCATCGTCGCCGCTGTAGCCGTTGGCGTTGATATCGTGCGTCAGTGCTTTGCGTGTCGCCACCATTCGTCTTCCCTCCGGCTGCGGGGTCGGCGTCTTTGTTGTTCTTATTGTTGTTGCTGCGGCGCCACGCCATCAGCACGGAGCGGCGCTTCACGGGTGCCTGCGGGAGCGAGCGGCGCGCTGCCATGGTGCTCGATACAGAGCTCCTCGAGCGTGCGCAGGTAGTGCACCACGGCATCGAAGAGGGCGTAAGCCTCGGTGCCCTTGAACGGTTTGCCCACGACACGCACAAGACCCGTGCCGACGCCGGGGGTGTTCAGCGTCACGTACTGCCGCTCGTCGATCGGCACAGGGGAGGAGCTTGACGAGCCGTCGCTGCGTGCGTCATCGCCGCCACCCCCGCCAAGATTGCGCGTCTTGTTCAGCAACCTCCGCGTCGCTGCGGCTGCCTGCTGCCCTGCCGTGCCCTTCGGCTCGGGGGTGACACCCCAAATCCAAATGCGGCGCAGCAGCACGTTGTAGCCACCACGGCTGAGCACATCACGCACCGTTGCGCCGGCATCCTTCGCACGCCCGCCCGCCGCCGCCACCTCGCTTCGGTACTTGGCACGAAGGAAGTCGCTGTAGTAGTAAATCACTCCCGCCAGCACGCCGAGCGAGCCGCCTGAGAAGGCGAAGGAAAGTCCCTCGCTGTCCATGCCAACGCGCTGCATATCGTACAGGAGCGTCTTGGTGAACCGCACCGGCTGCGGCGCGATGACGATGTCGTGCAGACGGCGCGGCGCCGGCAGCGGGGGCAGTGGTTCGATCATGTACTTCGTCACCCCGGCATCGCACGCCAGACGACGCTTGTTGGCATCACACATATCGGTCGCATCAACGATGTTGTTGTAGGTGGTGAGAAAGCCACGCGCGCCGCTCACGACCTGGGCGAGGTCACCGCCGTCGTAGCCTGCCGCACAGAGCAGCGTCTCGCGCGACGTCGTCAGCAGCGTCATGAGGAGGGGCAGCCAGTCGGTGTGGATCTCCTTTACCGGAACCTCCTCCGGGTACTGGCGGAGCATCTTCATGGTGATGAGGCTCAGCGCCACCTGGTCGGGCCGCGTGTGGGGCAGGAAGAGAGCGCCGAGCTGAATGAGCTCCTCCAAGCGCTCCAGCAGCTCTGCGCGTGCGGTGGAGGCGAGGTAGGTCATCTCGTCCAGCTCCGACCGCAGCGCACGCAGTTCCCTGTCGGCCAGCTGCCACTCCAGCTCACGTTCTTCAGCCTCGTCGTCGTGGAAGCTCAAGTCGTTGTCGCTGTCGTCCTCCCCACCGTCGTCACTGGAGTGGCTGACGTTGCGGGCTCGGGCAGCCGGCAGCAGCAGCGGCACCTCGGGCGAGTTTTTCGCGGGTGCCTCGCGCTTGCTGAAGGTGCCGGTGGACGTGTCGGGGCTGCCCAGCGCGGGCTGCCCTCCACCGTTGATACCTTTCCGCACCGGCGAATTATCCGGTCCCTTTCATCGCTGCTTCTGCTGCCGCCCCGCGTGTCGGCTTCTCTTTCCTTGTCACGGCCACCTCGCTAAGAGACAGGAGGCTTCCCTCGGCGTCGTGGTGGTGGTGGTTGCCCGCCCGCGCCGTCTCCAGCTGCTCCGGCGTCGGCTGAATGTGCTCGAGGAGACTGATCCCGCTCACCGCGACGGGTGCCCCGATCACTGAGGGCTCGCCCGAGCCGCGCGTGAGCTTGGTCCGCAGCGCGCGACGCAGGGGACTTGAGCACTTCGGGCAGCTGCCGTGTCCGGCACGACGCGATCATGGCCTCGATCTCGGGCGACAGCACCGCCCGCACATCGGGCTCCAGCGGGCCGCAGTAGTAGGTGTGGTAGGCAAGGGTGCGGGTGGGGGCCGGGGCAGGCGACTGCAGGGCCGCGAAGGACGCGTTCACCAGCGCCGCAGGGGATGCCACCTCGAGAGTCGGGTCCATGGGAAGCTGCGTGGCAAAAGATGCTGCGACTTCATCCATGCCCATGTTGGTGCCCTCCAGCCCACCCATCGCAGCTGCTGCCGGCATGTTAAAGCTCAGATTCGTCTGGGCCAGCTGCTTGCCAGAGGCGACGTTCATGGCGAGGGCGGTGGTGGTGAGTTGGGTCTGCATCACCCGCAGCGATGCCGCGATGCCCTCGTAGCGCTGGAGGAAGAGGCAGATGGGGCGGGCCTTGATGGGCATGGAGAGCAGGTTCAGCACCCAGCGCTTAATGCCCTGCACGAGCTCCGACACCGGGCAGCCGTCCATCAAGGAGACGACGTCCAGGTACTTCATCCCACCAATCTGGCGGAAGGTGCCGCGCAGGTAGAAGTCGTCCGCCATCTTTCGGATCCGCCCAGCGGAGCCGGTCTTCGCGTGTGGTGCGACCGTGCAGGTGATGCTGCGGATGTGCGTGGTGGTGCGTGTGGTGTCGATGACCACCATTTGCCGCGTTGGCCTCATCATCAGCATCATCCTTCGCACCTCCCGCAGCGCCACTGCCACGATGGTGATGGCGGTGATGATGTTGGTGGTGGTGGCGGTGCTTGTGCGACGACGGCCGCCACCAGTGTCCCTTCTTCCGCCTGCTGAAGTTATCGCCCCAGAGCGAGTCGGCGGCGCCTACGCTACCACCCTCGGTGCCGCGGTGACCAGCCGAGCTCGGCCGTGCCGCGGCGTTCAGCGAGTCGCGGCCACTGCTGCCTGTGCTGCTACTGCTACTGCTACTGCTGCTGCTGCTTCTGCTGCTGCTGTCGGTGCTGTCGAAGTCCTCCATCGCATCCGCCATGGCTTCGTTCAACTCCTCCGCTCCGCCGTAGTCCGCACCGACACCACCTTCATCAACACCCATGTTTTCATCGCGCACTGCGTCCACCTCACTGGCCGGCGCACTGCCTCGACGGCCCCTCTTGTTATTACTGGGTGCTGTCGTAGCTGCTGCCGCTGGGGGCGTCTCGTTGACGCCAGCACCACCGTTCGCCACGGGCTCGTGCTGTGTCGTGCCGCGCGTAACACTGGCAGCGAAGGCCTGTGGTGTCGTGCTCGCCCCCATCATGGCAGCCGCGGCGTCGGCGTAGCTGTTGCTGAACATGTTGTTCACTTCACTCGCCACCGAGGCGCGCTGCTGGCGGTGGCGGCGGTCCGCCATCCGTGTCGCCGCGAGCACCACGTGCAGTCCTTGCCGGCGCAGCTTGTGCCAGATGCGGCTCTTGATGCGGCGCAGCTTCTCTGCGCGTGCGCGGTGCGTGGCGGAGTGGTGAATATGACGCAGCCTCGCAGAGGCGGAGAGGTCAAAATTGCCAGCGCTGCCGCATGGCAGCGGCACATCGTCATCCTCGCCGTCGTCGTCACTGTCTCCGCCACCCGCGGCGCCACGTTGGGATGCACGGCCAACACGCAGCAGCTCGCGAATCCAGCCGGCGTCTTCGTCGTCGTCGATCTTGTCGCGGTACTCAATCACCATCACACCGCCGTAGCGCACGCCGGTGATGCAGCCAACGCCGTAGGCCTGTCGCGACTGTGCGTTGCCGATGTTCAGCGAGACGGCCCGATGCCGCGTAAAAGCCGTGTGGAAGGTTGTGGGAACGAGGCAGCACTCGTACATCGGCACCGCCACCACGATGTAGGCGTAGGGCAGCCAGGTGGCGGTCAGCGTGTCGGCCTCCATCGCCTCACGGGCGTAGCGGCCAGCGTGGCGCAGCAGCGGTGGCGGCACAGCAGCCGCATTCGGCGCCTTTGCAGGACCCAGCATGGGTGACGGCGGCATGCTGGCCGCCCGTGGCCGCAGCTTTGAGGGCGACTGAGCCAACGCAGCAGCAGCAGCGCCAGGAGCAGCGGTGGCTGCGTTGAGGGAAAGTGCCAACCGGTCCGCGGCGGGGGAGAGGCCGAGGCGTGGCGAAGCCGGCAGCGACCGCCGCTGACTCGCAGAGGACGGGGGAGTAGCAGGTGGAGCTGCTGCACCACGTGCGCCGTTGCGCGGTGGCGACGCCGCTGATGTTCTGGATGGTGACGAAGCGAAGACACCGGTGCGATCGTGTGCGCCGCCAGGTGTGTCGGAGGTAAAGGATGCGGCCCTGCTGTTGTGACCGAGCGCCTCGCTGCTGCCGCCTTCCGCGTCGACGTCGATGCGCCGCTGCGTTGCTGACGCACTCCGCCGCGCTGACGACGACGTCGCACTCGACAGGCGCGTTGCCTCCTTCGCTGCTGCCTTTGCGGCGCGGCGCTTCAGTCGTGCTGTGTAGCGCTTCAGCGACTTGCGCAGCCGTTCCTGCTCATCCTGCAGACTCACATAGAGCCACCCACCGAAGCAAAGCTCGGCATTCGGGGGCAGCGCCTGCAGCTCCATGGCGGTGACGCTGCCGATAATAACGGGTGGTCGGCGTGCCACGACGCCGGCGACGTCGCGGTCGTCTACCGGGTAGTTGTTGAAGGTGCTGAGGGGACTCTCCGTCGCCCAGGCGTCGATGACGGCGCTCTGGTTGTGGCCCGGGCCGCTAGCAAAGCGAAGATGGCGGGCAGCGATGGCGCCGAGAGGCAGCGAGGGCAGCGGCGCCGACTCCGCACTCGAAGCAAGAGGGGGTGGTGCGTGTGTGCCGCCGTTCGCCGTGGCTACTGCAGGGCTTGGGCTGAGAGGCTTTCCCATGGGCGAAGGCACCATGCTCGGGCCGCTGCTCGACGGCCGCGGTGGCGTTATGGGCGGCACCCCGCGCTCCTCCGCGTCATTCAGCGAGGGCAGAGGACGCGGGCAATCGCTGCTGCTGCCCATCGGCCGGAAGTGCTGATAGACGTCGCCACCACAACCACCACTGCTGCTATCGCGTCCCACACCCCTGTCGGGGCCAACGGAACGCCCGAGCATCGACACAGAGGTGTCGAGCATCACGCTGCGGGACATCGCCGTCACCTGCAGGTCGTACAACCGCTTCACGCTGGCCTCGGGGACGAGGGAGATGCGGTGGTAGAGGCGGTGCGCCGGGGCACAGCGGAAGACCACGCCGCCGTACACGGAGAGGCCGTGGCGTTGCAGGTAGGGGTGGTCGGCGTGGAGGACGCGCTCAGACTCCATGCTGTCCTTGACAACGTTGCGCAGCGCTGACGGGTCGTCGCCTTTCTTCTTCCGCTCCACGACGGCAGCGCGTGCGGCGCTGGTGAAGGAGGCCGTGTTCATGGCGCCGTCGTGTTCGTCGTTTGCGGCGGCTGCGGCACTGGCCACGCTGCCGTTGACCCCGTTGTGAAAGTGGGTGGTGTTTTGCCGTACAGTTGTCCGCGTCGTCGTCGTTGTTATCGGCGTTGTCGCGGGCTTGCTCAATCCAGACGGCAGTGGCGAGGACGGTGGAATTGGGCTCGTTGGCCGCATACCTGCTTTATAGAAGTCCCTCCGACTCTCAGCCTCTGGAAAGGGGGCAAAGTTCGACGCACCAGTGCTGAGATTATTGTTTGGTTTCCCGGATAAGAGAAAGGGCTGGCGATTCGGGTTTGCGTACCGACGCAGCTGGCGTCTGCACCCCCCGCCGCCGCCACCCAAGTCTCCGCCAAAGCCTGTTGCGAGCCCGGTTGGGTCATCGGCAGGCTTCAGCGGTGTCTTGCCGGCTGCTGCGGCGTCTACACGCGTCTTTTCATCTTTGGTCAGCGTCCGCACGGTGAAGCAGTGGTTGTTGGTGTACTGTGCCATCACGCTCTTCGAGACGCCCATCCAGCGGCTGGCAAGGTATTCCTCTGCCTCCTCCTCCCCTAAAGTGGTGCTCCAGCAGGCGCCGAGGAAGTCGCGCTGGTACGCGATCTGCTGTGCATGCAGCTTCGTATTCGAGCACCCCATTTCCGGTGACTTCGGCAACAATAATTTAAAAGATAGAGGGAGAGGTACGTCGACTGACAAGAGCAGGAGTAGCAACAGCGACAGCAAAATAGGAAAGAAGTTGAAAAATAAAAAGAAAACAGAAGACTGAATATGCGAAGGCAAGGCCTCAGACTACCCGCTCTTTCTTTTAATTTCTTTCTCTCTCTTTCTTTCTTGAGCGTGCAGAGGAGGGGATGCTGTCAAGGTTAGCAGGCGCACTCACTACGCTCTGCCGCGGCTCGCAGACTTCCGCTCCACCGATCCGTCGCCTCTTCTCGTTCCCCTCCAAAAAAACTTTTTTGACGCGGTAACAAAAAAAGAGCTAAGAAGCAAAAAGAAGTTCGAGAATCGCCAATAGTTTTTTTTTTTTTTTTGCAAAAGACAATTCTCCTTTTCAGCGTCTCTTTTCCAACCAAAAAAAAGAAGAGAATTGTAAAGGATAAAGCACGTCACACCCGCCAAAAATGAACACACACACAGAAACAAAAAAAAGAAGAAGCACCGTGTAGAGTGCGCCTGTGTGCCTCTGTATCGTGAAAGAGGGAAAGAAGTTTCACAAGAAAGAAAAAAAGCAAAGGGTGACACAGGGCTCAAACACACACAAATAATAATAACTAATATCAATAACAATAATAATAGTAAAACAGACTTTGGAGGCACAGACAGACACAAAGAGGAGGAGGCGATGGAAGAAACAACAGAGATGAAAGAGGGAAGCAGAGAATCCGCGCGCGTGTGAGTGTGTGTGTTTGTGTGCGGAGATGTGCTGCCGCTGCTTTTTCAAAAAACCCGCACCTACACGCTAACAACCGCAGGCCAGCAACGGAAGTTACCTTGAAGTTCCCTACGCTCCTCAAATACAATTAGTTTCTTTTCGCAGTTTTGACTGTTATGACGCAACAACAACAAAAATAACAACAAAAAAATCAGATGCAGGTGACGAGATAAAGAGGGACGAATATTTTTCCACCCTTCTGTTGGTGACTCAATCTTGAGTGGATAAACGACGGTTAAGGCAGCTCGGTGGTCAAGCTACGCATCAAGCGAGAGAAGGTGCAAGTCAGAAAATAGGAAGAGAGAAAAAATCAACGTACAACTGACACAAGAAGTAGAACAAAAAAACTAATAAGACGGAGAAGCAAGGCTTAGTCGCACGATGAGGACCGCGTCCACTCCTGTGCCTAAGGGCGAGTGTGGAGCACTGCGAGCACCAGCACTCACACACACAGACAAAAAAAAAAAGTAAGATTATAAAACAATCTCAGCTACAGCTGCGGGATTGAGACGCGTGGAGTAACACTTCTACTATACAAGCAAACTGACACACATCAACTTTAGAAATTAACGCAACGCCACCTGATCAGCCCTCGCGAACGCGAGCGATCCAGGCGAGGAAATATAAAAATCAGAGTATTTTTTGTTTTGTTTGTGCTTGTGTCGCACCGGGCTGCGGATAAGACGCTCAATATGGAACGCGAACGGAGAACGAGAGTGGCACAGTAGGAAAAAAAAAGTAGAGGAAGCAAAGCAAAGGAGAGGCAGGGACTAGAAGAAACGAAAAAAAGATGTGGGAGTTTCTCCTAGAGCCGAAGATGGGCCTGTGGTCGATCGACAGCGGAGGTACCCTTGCAGGACGAAAACACCGAGTAGCGAAGAAAAGAATGAATGGAAGCGTGTGTGAGAGAGAAAAGAGAGAGAGAGAGAGAGATAAAGTAGGCAAAGAGGGTAGAGAAGTGCATTTGCGCAGCTTTGCTGATTAAAGACGTTTAACTTTCCTGCAAACATCACCAGTGGTTCAGTAAGCCCACAAGTCGGTAGAGCCGATGCCGAAAGCATGCCAGCAACGATCCTCGATTGCTTCTTTTTCTTCGTGTTCGTTGGTCACCGTTAATCGTTTGACTTATGTACACCACGTCGCCTTCAGCGCGCCGAGGTGATCGACGACGCAGCTCACACTACAACAGC
Source organism: Crithidia sp. LVH-60A (assembly GCA_030078075.1). Classification (NCBI taxonomy): domain Eukaryota; phylum Euglenozoa; class Kinetoplastea; order Trypanosomatida; family Trypanosomatidae; genus Crithidia; species Crithidia sp. LVH-60A. The sequence goes on from CP119659.1 coordinate 508,328, forward strand.
GCGCAAATCCACTGCACGCAAACTTCCACGCGCGCTGACACACAAACACACAACAAAAAGACCACCACCACCACAACAACACATATTGCACCTCACTCGGAGGGCCGCACCTGCTGCGCTGCCGTCTCCACCTCCCCGTAGCTCGTCCCGCCATCCTTGCCTTCGCGAATGAAGTCGACGAAGCGGACACAGGCACCACGCACCACCATCCCTTGAATGCAGCGCAGTGCAACAGGGCTGGGCTCCAGAATATCCTCCGGTGCCCTCGCCAATGCACCAGCAGCGTCGTCTACCTTTCCGCTTAGTCCGGCACGGCTGCCGCTGCTGCCGTCTGCACCGCGTGTTGCCCGTCGCCGCACCGCAGTAGAGGCGATGGCGTCGAGCTTCATGTTCATGGTTGCGCCGTCCATCTCAAGGAGACGCCCCACAACGACGGTGCCGTTTGTCAGCTCCACGCGCACGAGGGCGTGGAGGGCGGGGCCGCTGGCAAGGACACCGGGCAGCGTTGTGGCTGTTGCGGCCATCGACAGCAGCTCGAGGAGTAGGGAGGAAGAGAGCGTACAAGAAGAGACAACCTTCAAAAGGGCTGCTTTGCGAGACGCATTGAAATTGTGATGGAATATGAGAGAGAGAAAGAGAGGATGCGTAGAATGGAGGATTAAAGTTGTTACAGAGATACTTCAGCAGATGCGATAACACTGCTTCTTTTTGAACGGTGTTTATTGTCCTTTGTTTAACGGTTTTGTAGGACTTGGCACCGGTGCTTCGTTGACCCAAAACTGTTAGAGAGAGAGAGGGAGCGCAGAGCGACTACCCTCCACTTTGGATCTCACTTTTTATTGTTGATGCAAAGAAGAGGCCTACATGACATCGAGGCGTGACAGAGAGAGAGAGAAAGGAAAAAAAAAAAAAGAAGAAAAAAAACACACGCAAAGTGGTGCGAGAGTACATCAAATCAAAAGAGTCAGGGAGAGAGCTATAGGAAAAAAAAATATCCACTTGAGGTGGTGGTCCAAATGCAAAGAGAGAGAGAAAAAAAAAGATAAAGCGGAGAGGCAGGCAAGCAGCAACAACAGAAAGATTTGTGTCACTCTTGTGTGTGTGCTGAAGGACCCATGATTGGCGATGCCCGTTGCTGTACATGAAAAGAACCACCAATAGGCGAAACGAGAGGGAGAGGCGCCACTAAAATTGGTGAGAAAAAATTTCCAAGTGCCAACTGCTGTTGCTTTATAACTTGGAGAGGTGCTTCATCACGGACGAACAGCTTGTCGCGACTGGAAGAGCGCTTTAATCAGACATGGTTAGCACGTAAGTCTCGAGGAAAGACTTCAGCTTCACCTCCAGCGAGACGGCAGGGCTCGGCGTCGCGTAGGCGGCCACGGCGCACAGCAGCTGCAGGTACTCGGCAAAGAAGACGGCGTCCCCTTCGCGCGCGACATCGGCGCGTACGTGATCGAAACAGCGCCGCAGAGTCGCCTCACTGACACGGCGGATCGTCAGCCACCGCATTTCCTTCGCAAGCGTCATCACATCCGCCCACTGCAAGACACTCACAATGCTGATATCCGTCCGCTGCGCCGTCGCAATCGAAGCGCGAAGGTTGTCACCAATCGCGGCATCCTCCGCATTCAACCGCGAGCCACCGAGGGAGTTCTGCTTCCCGCGCGTCAGCGACGCACGCCGCCCGGGCTGCTGGTTGTTGCGACCATTTCCGCCCCTGTTCGTGGCGCTGTCGTTGAACTCGTCGCCGCCCATCAGTGCCGCGGTGCTGCTGCGTCGAATCATCGAGCTGCTCAGCCCGTACATGAGGGAGGCACGCTGGGCATGGCTCATGCTTCGTCCTCCGCCGACCGTCAGCGCCGTGCTCGACTGCCGCTCCGCGTCCACCACACGCGCAAAGAGTTGCGAGGCAAGAACGGTGGAGTAGGGCGGCGGCAGCGAGCCGCGGACACCTCTCGCCTCGCGCGGCTGCTGGTAGTTGTTAAACACCTCCAGCAGCTCGTCGTGGTGTTGGGCGAGCAGCTGCAGGACAGGACGGCTGCACGTCGCCCGCTGCGCTGCGCTGCTCCACCGTGTGGAGCCGAGAAGGCGGGGCAGGAAGAGCTCACCCAGGAAGGCGTGGAAGTAGGGGAGGGAGAGAGTGTGGGCGTAGTTGCCAACCTCGTAGGCCACCCGCGTGGACGACGCAGGCGCGGGGGTGGTAGATAAGGAGAGGCGGCGCTCCGTGCCCGCCTCCGCCGTGGTAAGGTGGGTGCCTTTCGATGCTGCGAGTGGGGAAGGCGTTGTTCCTTGCCGGTTGTTGGTGGCGCTGCTGTTGCTGCCGCCGTCGACCATCCCACGTCCTGTCTGCTCTGCACCTGCGGTTGTTTTCTCCTCTCGCTTCGCCCCTTCTGCGTTTTCCTCCACTGTTACCCAGCACTGCTCCTGCTGCTGCTCCTCCGCCTCTTGCTGCTGCTGCATGCACTGCCACGCATGCGCTAAGCGTATGACCACCTTCACGAACTGCGTGTAGTTCACGCACACGGCGCCGGTGTCCTGCCGGAGATCAACATGGCGGCCCTCGCGCAGCGCACGGGCGTAGCACGGACGGGGTCGCGTCTTGCAGCTTGCCGTGAAGGCCAGCGTCGTGGCGGTTGGCGCGGCACTCTCCGCCGCCGCCGCCGTGTCCGCGTACGCACCCTTCGTCGGCGAGCCGTCGCCGCCTGGCTGCCAGGTGGAGGAACGGCGCCGGCTGAGCGCGGTGGAGGCAACGCCGTTTTGCGTCACCTGCTCGATGAGGCTGAAGACGGCGGGGCGGTGCAGCGTGGCGGAGAAGGGTGGCGTGACGAGACCCGCAGCAGACGTGGCAGCTTCTCCGCCCTCACTGCCACGCCTGCTGCTCTCCAGGCGGTGCTGACGCGAGACGGTCGTGCAGTACGCCTCCTTCCGCTGCCCAGCCAGCCCGGTGAGGCAGAGGAGGTGCCACACGGTGTTCGCCGTGACGTAGAGCGCCTTGTCCGGCTGCTCGCTGCTCTGCCCCAGCTCCCCACGTAGCGATCGGCGCTGCGAGGACTGCTTCGCCTTGGCGGCCAGAATGTGCACGGCCCCATCGGCGCGCAGCTTCGCAAGAGGCAGGGCGAATTCGTGGAAAAGAAGGTGCAGCGAGGGGGCGTAGCGCTCCACCGCGCCGATCATGTCCACATAACACTGCATGGTCTGGTCGGGTTGGTTCGGCAGCAGGTCGATGAACTCGGTGAGTGACAGTCGGCCCAGCAGGCCGGAGACGTGGTCCTGCTGCACGACGGTGAGCACGCTGGAAGATAAATTGGCGACCCGCATGGCGTCATGCAAGGCGCTGAAGGACAGCGCGATCCACTCCGCTTGGCGACGCACCTGCCCGAGCCACCTGCGGTGGCTGTGCGGCGGGTGCGACCACTCGTCGTAGCGGCGGTGCGGCACGCCTTCGCTGTTGTTGCCTCTGCGGCTGACCTTCGCCGCTTCTGCTGGCGCTGCGGGGACGGGTGCCAACGATGTGTCGGAGGTCAGCGAGGAGGAAGCGGCGACCGCTTCCGCGGTGGTGGCAGAGTTTGTAGTGAGCAGCGCCTGCTGTGCGCGGCGCACCATCCAGTTCGTGTAGTGCCGCATCAGCGCGGCGAGGAAGACCAGCAGAGCACCACGTGAGCGCTCTTGCAGCTGCTCGGCCGTCACCACACACGCCGTCCCAGTCAGCTGCTCGTAGGCGTCGATCACGACACGGCACACACGCTGCAGCGTCTCGCGCTTCTCTCTGGGCAGGCGGAGCAGAAGGGAGCTGCCACTCGCCTGCAGCGACGCCTCCGCGCTGTTCTCCTCCGGCAGCACGCCTGCAGCGGCGTTGCTGAGGGCAGTGCTCCTGGCGTTTGCAAGGGGGGATGAGTGCTCGCCGGTACCGTCCTCTCGCTCCAGCACCGCGCGTGCCGCCATCACAACGACGGCGTCGGCGAGCTGCACGGTGCGGATAATCCGCAGCGACGGGGCGCCAGAGGCGTCGGCCATGCCGTCGTGCGCCTCACCGGCTGCTGCGTCTGCTAGAGCGGCGGTGAGGGCGTCGAGGCTCGTCGCCGCCTTCTCCGTTTTGCGCGGATGCCGCTGCTGCGGGCTGCGACGATAAGGGTGCACCTGCAGCAGTCGAAGACGCCATCGCTGCCGTCGCCGTGCCCCCGTCGAGCCCCTCACTCGCGCTCTCCACGCCACTGCAGCCACGCATCAGCAGAAGCAGCTTGTGCAGGGGGAGCAGCACCGTCTCGCCCAGCGCGGCGTCGTACAAATCGACCTCGCCTGTGGTGCGCTGCAGCAGCGAGGCGAAGCTGGCCGGGACGTATGGCGCGACAGAGGAGTCGGAGAGGGAGGCTCGCTGGCTCCTCTCCTTCCCACCGCTGCCAGATTCTCTCTCCGTCGCCACCGCGGGTTCCTCCGGGTACAGCGCGAGAAAGTCCCTCTCCGCGTCGCTGGAGCAGTCGGTGGCCCACTGCAGCAGCACGGGCAGCGCCGTGACGGCGTGTGGCGGCTGCGGCTCGTCGTCTTCGTCCTCTTCGGTCTCCTCCGCTGCAGAGTCAGCGTCTGATGCCTCGTCGTCGTCCCCCACGACGCTGGACGCGAAGGAGCCGCGTCGTGAGACCTGCCGCGACACGAGAGGCGAGCCCAGCCCACTGATGGCCGAGATATCCGCAAAGCGCGGCGGGGCCTTCGCGAGCAGAAGGGAGTTCAGCATCAGCGACCCCACACGGTCCACCTCCCGCACCTGCTGCAGGAGGCGCTGGTAGAGAATCTCGCGCTGGGTGATGGCAGCCTCGACCCGCTCTCGCTCTTCGTCCTGCCGTTGCAGGGTGGCTTGCAGCTCCCGACTAAGGCGCTGCATCGCCGCAGCTTCCCGGTCAAGCCGCTCAATGAAGCCGCGCTTCTGCGCCAGCGCCGTCTTGGCCACGTTGTCCGCCTCTGCCATGTGTAGCGTGATGGCGGCATAGCCACGCCACCGCCGCAGGGAGATGCGCATGCGCTCATTCGTCCACCGCAGTGCCCACCGCGCGCGTTGCCGCTGCTCCTGCACCCGCCGCTCCTGACAGAGGAAGTGCCAGGCCCGCAGGACCGCCCGCATGAGCCCCCGCATCCAGTTCTTGTGCGTCCGCTCCAGAAGGCGGGGGACGTTGCGCTGGTGCAGCTCGCGACACCGCACCTCGTGTGCGAGGCCGATGGTCCGTCCCGCCAGTGCGAAGTGTGCTGTGATGTACGTCTGCCGTGTGAAGGTGGGGGCGAGTAGACCCAGCAGGTCCACAGCCGTCTCCTCCTCGCCGCCAGCCAGCCGGGGGTCGAGGGCGTGTGGGCGAGACGAGGGCGGCAGTGTTGCTGTCCCGGTGAAGGGCAGCAGACACCGGTCACACTTGGCCAGGCGGTCCAGCAGCTCCTCGTCCTGCACGGTGCCTTGACCCAGCGCGGCACGGATCACCGGCGTGTCGGGCACGCAGGCGAACTCGATCAGCATGCGCACGTAGGGCAGGACGCTCTGCTGATGGCGGGGCAGGCTCTCATCGACAAGGGTGCTGAGGAGGTAGGTGGCGACGGCTGCGCGCTCCGACAGCGACCGCAGCAGCCCACCGCCTTCCGCGTCGTCTGCGCTGTCGTCGTCGCCCGCGTCGTCGTCGTCGACGTCACTCCCGTCATCGAGGCCACCACCGCAGAGAGCCTTGAGACTCGCGTACCGGCTGCGTTCAACCGCGGCCAGCGGGGAGGACGAGAGCAGGGTTTGCACGAGCCACTGCGCAATGCGCTTCCCCTCGTGCCCACACCGCCGCTCCACCCTCAGCGACGACTCCCACTGCGTCACGTCGACAGGGACCGCGCTGCACGCACCACCGGCGGTTGTCACGACGGCTGCTGTGGGCGGGGGGTAGGTGAGTGCGCGTGAGAGGAGCGGATGGGAGCCGTTGTCTGCTGCGGCGTCCATGCTGGCGGTGAGCGGCGTAGGCGGGATGCACGCCGCGTACTGACCACGTCGCGTTGCCGTAATCGCAGCGACACGCTGCTGCTGCTGCTGCTGCTCCCTGCCGCACCTAGTGGACGCGCCAGCGGAGGTGCAGGTGGCAGGGTTTGCGCGAGGCGCGGGAGGAGCCGCCTGCCTCCCTCCTCCCCTCTCTCGATGCGCCGGCGGGGAGACCCCCCATCACGGCGGTGGTGGTGTGCTGCCACAGGCGGTGCTGCAAACTCGTCAGCGACGCCGCCGTGCCGAAGCTGCCGTTGAGCCCCGTCCTGTTTGACGGAGGGCTGCGAAGCCGTCTCGTGGAGGAGAGAGTGTGCTGTGGCGATCCCGAGCTGCCGCTCTTCGAGTTGTGGTGCGGCGTGTCGCGGCAGCTGGGAGAGCCGGCGTTGCCGCTACGGCCGAAGCGTGGCGAGGACACGGCGGACTTGCTCGCTGCTGCGGAGACAGAGAGCAGCTCGCCATCGAGAAACCCCAACGGGCCGGTGTCGGGCACCGGCGGTGCAGCCAGCGCAGCCATCCACCCGGCGCTCGCCTCCGCCGCGCTGTCGCACCGCAGCCGGGCGTCGCCGTCGCTCTCAACTCCCTTTCCGGCGCTCTCCCCACCAGCCGCGACGCCGCTGCTCCCCGCTGCTGAGCTCAAACAGTTTGCGGTGGCGCTGCTTCTCCACGACGACGCGACGCGCCTGCGCGCTGTCGAGGCGGTGCTGCGGGTGTCGCCGCCGCAGCTCCTTCTTGGTCCACGTTGTCAGCGAGGTGGGCCGCGGCTGTTGCTGCTGGGACGCCGCTGCTGCTGCTGCTGCGTGACTCGAGTGCCGATGCGGGTCCTCTCGTGGCGTGGACGAGCCACTACTGCTGCGTGTGCCCGTCTGGTTCTGCAGCGACACGAGCGACGACGAGGCGGGTGGAGTGTGGGCATCTGACAGCGTGTGGTGAGGCGGCGGTGGCGCCGTCCGGGTGGAGTGTGTTGCCCGCAGCGGGCCGCGGCCGCCATTCGGAGAGGCGCCGTGTGGCTGCGTGCTGCTGCCGCCCAGCGTCGGCCCCACCACGCCGCGCCAGGTCGACGGAGGCAGAGATGGAGACGAAGGAAAGAGGATGGCTGGAAACGCGTCGATGGTGCGGTCGGTTGCGTCGCTGTTGTTCGTCCCGTCATCGCGGCCATGTGCGCTCCCCAATGCCTCGTTGAGGGAGAGGTCCGAAGGGCACTCGCTGCCACTGCGAGACACGCCTGCTGGCGGAGCATCGTGCGCGTCTGCTGTGCTGCTACTGCCTCGTTGGGCGAGAGCCGGTCGCTGCGGTGGTAGCTTTGCTGCTGCGCTTCGCGCCTGAACGGGTCGTGGCGCGGAGAGAGAAGGCCGTAGAGAGGAGGGTGGCGGTGGGGAGCCGGTGGTGGGGAGAGGCGGTGTTGCCAGGGCTCTCGCCGCAGCAGACTCCATTGTAAATACCTGTTCACACACTATATTCAATCACACAAGACACGCGCTGTTGTCTGTGCGTCTTTGTGTCCTTCTTTTTCCTTTCGTCGCGTGGCGTTTCGCTGCCCTTCGTTCGCTACAGTCATTGCGCAAGACATGACAAAGGAAAAAAAAGAAGGAGGAGAGAGGAGAGAGAAGGGTGGGAGAAGGTGGCGCAGGTCAGGTGGTGAAGCGATGAAAAGGACCCTAAAAAAAAAAAACACAGGATACACGCTTTCAATACGCAAGTACGGCGTCCGATCTGACGGCATTCATTCTTCCTCATTGCAGACGGTGCAACGTTTCCTTCATATTGCATAGAAAATGTGCAAAATAAAATTACGTGTGGACACTCATTCCCTCTCTCCTTCACTTCATCTTTGCCAGACTCCGCCGTTGCTTTCATGCAGCATTAAACAACGCTAATGTTTTTTTTTTTGTTCCAACCGCCGCACACAACAAACGCATAATAGTAATATAAGAGTAAGGCAACAAAGATCTCTGCTCTTCTCTTGTTGGCTCATGAAATTTATTTTTTTCCCTTCCTACCGCTTTGGTGTACATTAAAAAGAAAAAAAAAAGCGTAATATAAAATGTACTCACTGACAGCACCAGCACGCACAAACTTACACACACACACACACACATGAAAAGCAAAAAAAAACCACAAGAGATGGAGGCGTTCCGAGGTTGACCACCACGCACACACTCCACTACTACTGCGTATATTCACCTTTTCCCCCTTTCTTTCTTTTCTTTTTTTCTTCTTCTGTCTCGCACCTCCTGCGCCGCTCAGTACTCGAGGGTGATGAGACGAGTCGGCGGCAACGCTGCCGCTGACGCCCCCTTCGTCGCCGCCTTCGCCGCCTTGTGCCGCGTCTCCTGCTGGGCCTGGTTGTAGTGCTTCACCGACTTGCGCAGGGCCTCCCAGATATCTGCCGCCCGCTCACGCAGCTGCCCCTCCTCGTAGCACAACACCCGTGCCTCCTCCTCCGCAGACTCGAGGCCAAAGACGACGCTCGTCTCACAGAAGAGCAGCGGCGGCGGGCACGGCACCGGTGGTGGCGGCGGGGGAGGCGGCGAAGACGGAGTCGTGCCCCTCGTGCTCTGCGGCTGCTCCCTGGGCTGCTCGTCGTCTTCCTGTGGCGGGTGCAGGTGCAGCTGCCTCGCCCCCGTCAGCACCACCTTTGACGAGTACACCGCCGTGCTCTCATCCACCTCCTCCGGAAAGTCTTCCCCGTTCGCCACCGCCGCCGCACGCCGCACAGCCTTCTGCAGCTGCGCCTGCCGCGCTGGCGCGATAAAGAAGCGGGCGTCGTTGTGCGTCGCGTTGAACGGGTGGTGGTAGTGGGATACGTAGAGGGAGGAGAGCAGCGAGGGGTCGTCGAGGTTGGCGGCGGCAGCGCGCGTGCCTCTTCGATGGGCCGGCAGCGGTGGGTGAGAACTTCGTAAAATGGCCGCTCCTCCACCTCGATGCTGTCGCACGCCCACGGACGCTTCTTCACGTGGTGCTGATGCGTTGGCACGGTCACCGTGTGCGCCTTCGCCGGCGGTGGCGTCGCGCGGCCGACACTACTACCGGCACCTGCACCCGCGGCGGCGTGTGTGCGCAGCGTCATGAGGGTGGAGAGAGAGCGGCGGGTGTGGCGACCGGGTGAGTAAGGGCCGCTGCCGTCGTCCAGTCCCAGCGGGTCTGGCGAGGCCGCCGTGCCGACCGGCGACGACGTCACAATCACGAGGGAGGAGGGCTGCCGCGAGGTGTTGGGGCTCGGCTGCTCTGGGGTGTTGGCAGACGTGGTCGGCCGGCCGGGGCTCTCCAGGCGGATGGAGCCGGCGGCTGTGGCGAGGAAAGCCTGCCTCGTCGAAGGTGCTGTTGCGGGAGACGAGCTGCAGTGGTGGCGCGCTGGCCCCACCCCCACCGCTCTTCGCCGAAGATGGCGGCGGTGAGGCCGCTTTAAAGAGCCCTCCGCCCACGCGGATGTGACTACCACTCTCTTCACCAGTATGGAGCGTTGGCTGCACCACGAAGCTGTCCAGCAGCATCGATGCCGGCTTCAGCAGCAGCCGCTCCTCGTTGCGGTCGTCGCGACGGCGTGCGGCGAAGAAGTTGGTAAAGGCGTTCGAGGCGGACCGGTTGTTGTGATCGTGGTCCAGCGAGCCGCTGCTCGAGCCACCCGTCCCGGTCGACTCCAGCGTCGGGATGCCGCGCAGCACCACACGAAAGTTCGCGGCGACTGTGTTGGTTGCCACGGCGCAGAGCAGCAGCCACAGCGTATCGCGCGCCTCTTCTGGGGCAATAAAGAAGGGCGGGCAGCCGGGGCCAAAGCCTGTTCCGGTGCGGTCGAGCTCCGTCACGAAGTTCAGACTCGTGTTGCTGAGCTCCATCGAATCGGCCAGCTTCTTCTTCCTCAGCAGCTTTCTCCGCTTTGTCTTGGCCAGTGCGTCTGTCGCGTCATCGAGGCCACACCGTGGCGCGCCGAGCAGCTTGTCTGAGCGAAGAATGAGTTCCTCTAGCGGGCCCGCGGCGTTGTGATGGTAGAGCAGGCCCGTCACCACGCCGAGGCGGGGGATGTCCATCCACGTCAGCTCCGCCGCCACCTCAACAGAGCGGATTCGATTCGCCGGCGACGTCCACACCGCCGCCAGCACCGGCAGCCAGTCCAGCTGCTGGAGGAAGAGCCGACCATGGGGAATGTCATCCGGCTCATGGAGCACCGTCTTGAGGTACAGCAGCGTGCAGTCCAGGTCTTGGGGGTGGGTGTGGGGCAGGAAGACGCGGTTGAGGGAGCGCAGGACGTCCTGGCGGCGCTGCCGGTGATCCTCGGCGTTGCGGCGTGCACGACGGAGGTCTTCTAGCTCCTGCTGCTGCGCCTTCACCTCCAACATCGTCATGTACCACAGGCCCTCCGCCTCCTCCTGCGTGGCGTGGTGGCCGCCAGCTGGGTGGAGAGAAGCAGTCGTAGTCGTCGCCGTCGTCGCTGCTGTCGTTGCCAGGCTGCTGCTGCTGTTGAGGGGAGGGAAACGCACTGGCATGGGCAACACCAGTGGGCGTGCCGAGAGGGCGTATCTGTGCTTCCTTCACGTCGCACGTGCCAGCAGAGGGAGCGATGGGGAGGGAGGTGGGGTCGGTGCCGGCCGCCGCAATCGCTGCAATAGCAGCTGATGTGGTCCGCTTTTCCTCCACCGTGGTGGCAGCAGAGGGCTTCAGCGCGGACGGCAACGGCGCCGCCTCTGCTGACTTCTTCGCCTTCTTAGTTTTCTTCGTCTTGGTGGTGGTTGTCCCTTTTGATTTTGTCTTTCCCTCTTTGTTGCCCTCTGACGTAGAGGCCGGGCTGCCCGCGGCAGCTGGCGCGGCTGTGGCCTGCGAACTCGACAGCGGCGATGCCTCGCCTGGTGCGCCACGGCTTCCTGCGTTGCTACCACGTCTACTTGCTGGGGTGAGCGGGGAGCTGCCACTGCCGACGGCACCCTGCGACGGCAGCGGCGACTCCCCGTCTCGCATCCGCGACAGCGTGCGCCGCTGAGCCTCCTTCGCGGCGACCGAGTCTGCCGGCCCCACCGTCTTGGCCATCGCCACGAGCTCGTAGGCCGTGTCCTGCCGCAGCGTGTCGACGCTACTTATCCCAGGCGACGAAGGCACGAAGAGGTGCGGCGAGCCTCCCTTGAAGAGGGGCGTGGTGTTCGGGCTAGCGGAGTTGTTTGAGATGGATAGAGGCGGTCGACGCACGTGCGGAGAGAGGATGCCGTCCGTAGAGGTGGGGACGTCGACGTGGCGGGCTGCCTCTGTGGCAGACGTGCGGCTCAGGGCCGAGCCTTCCTCCGGCACCAGAACTGCTGTTGTCTCCCGTTCCAGCCGCGAGGGGCAGTGAGAGGAAAGCTCAACGCTCGCCGCCCCGCCGGTGGAGGAGCTGTTGTTGCGTTGGTACACGAAGGTGTTATGGCGCGTTTTGCCAGACGAGGACGACTCGAAAAAGGAGGAGCCCGAGGACGACGTCGACGACGAAGCCGAAGAAGCCAAGGAGCGGCGGCCGTGACGAGTGCGCTCGTCGTTGTTGCGGCGGCTGTGCGGCACGGTCATTCGACCCGGTGAGAGCGGTGAGTCGCAGCGAGAGGCGGGGCGTGTGGCAGTCGACGCTTTTCTTGCCTGCGGTGTTCCTCCGCCGCGCGTTGATGAGGCGACCTGCAGTGGTGGGGGCTTCTTCGTGGCGTGCGGAGTCTGTGGCTGCTGCGGGCGTCCACCCACCGCCTTGCCACTGCCCTGGGAGGCGCTGAGAAGACCGGTGCTATTCTGGCTTCCGCCTGCTGTGGCTGATGTAGGGGGCGGAAAGGTGCTGCTGCGGCTCTCCAGCAAATGCATCGCGCCTTCCCCCTCCACCGTCTCCTTGCTGTGGCTCTTGGGCCCGAGGCTGTGGTGGCTCTCTCTGTCTTCCTCCTTGTCGCCCTGTGCGGCGTCGCGGGGGCGGCGGCGGTGGTGCTGCTGCTGATGCCGGTGGCCGTGCTGCGCCTCGGCTTCCGCCATCTCATCCAGCGCCGTGCTACTGCTCTTGTGGTTTACCGGGTGAGGAGGCCGCGGTGGGGGCATCCTTGCGGGGCGGACGCGAGTTGCTCGATCCGGTCCTGCGTTGGCCCGCTCTGCCCTTCTCATCGTGCAGCCCACTTCCCGTGCCATCACCCACTGCAGCGCCAATACGATGACCACCGTTGCCATCACGACTCGCGCCGTCGCGTTCATGCGGGTGATCGTCCGCCTGGTGCGACGCCGGCGAGGGCGGCAGCGAGGCATAGAAGCGGTTGTACTTTGGGATTCGCCGCGCCGGTTGTGGGTGGTGGTGTGCGTCGTGCGCGCCGCCACGCTTGTCATCGTCGTACGCGGGGCCGTCGGTCTCGAAGAAGAACGAGTCGAGGTCGTGCGCGCCGTCGCCGTCGTCGCTTGGGGTGTTGCCTTCGTGATAGAAGCTCCCGAGCGCGGTGAGCTGCAGCGCCGGGGCGAGGCCGGCGTGCTTTTGCAGGAACATGGAGATGGGCTGTGCGTACTCGGGGCAGGCAAGGAGGTGCAGGCCCCACGTCCGCAGCACCGCGGAGATGACAGGCAGGCCGAACCAGGCCGACGCTACGCGCGAGAAGGAGGAGGAGACGTCAGGGTCTGGCGCGTTGGGACTGCTGTGCGACGCAGCCGCTCGCCCCTCGCCCTGCGTCTTCGTCCCGCCTTCTTGCTCCTTCGCTGCTGTGGGCACGGTGGGGCTCTGCGCCGTCGCCACCGGCGTCCGCCTGCGCTGCTCCGGGTGGTGCAACGTCGTCCGCTCTTCCCGCATCGTCTCGTCCTCGCTAAAAAAAGACGCGGATGTCTTGCAGCTCCACGGCGTCGCGCATCGGCCGCCCACCAATGCGACGGGTAATGCGGTAGCGGTGCGCGCTCCAGTCCCGTGTGGTGTCCTCCGACACAGCGCCGCCCGTCGTCTTCCCCGCCGCGCGTGCCTTATGCAGGTTCGTCTGCACCGTCTTGAGGTGCTTGCGGACATCTTTCACGATGCCCTGCAAGGAGCGCTCCTCCGTCCACGCCATACTGGCCAGCAGCGCCTGTAGCTCACGCTCCGCCTGGAGCGAGGAGCACTCCACCACCATCAGGCCGCCGTACATCACATCGGTAACAACGCCTTCGCCATAGGCGCTGCGGGCCGACCGCTTTGAGCCGTCGATGTCGACCGGGTAGCGCGTGTAGTGCCGCTCCTGCCACTCGAAAGGGTTGATGGAGACGCTGAAGCAGCTGATGTTAAGGGAGACCAAGACACTATCCGCGTTCGGACGCAACGCAGTAAACGCAGCACCACCAGCAGCGCTGCTGCCCCCGCCACCACCGTTCGTTGTGCTGTTCAGCGTGTCCCGTGATGCCTTGCGAGAGCCAAGCCCTACCGTGCTTGCGGCCGGGAAAAGAAAGGTGCTGCTCAGCCGGCCGGTGCTGGTGAGCGCCGCGTTCCGCACCGCCGCCGGCACACCGGCGAGCTGACCAAGACGCGAGCATGGGAGCCCTAACGCCAGCGCCAGTACACTGTCCTCCGGGAAGGTGAGCGCAGCCGATGCCCCTTCGCAACACTCGACCTCTTTGTTCTGGCTGCGATGAAGGCCCATCAGGAAGCTGCCCGGGCCGCGCGTGAAGCCGTGCTCTGCTGCCTTATCCAGCCGTCCCCCCGACGCCGACCTCTCTCCCTGCGGTGGACCGCCGATTGGGTTCGTGTTGAGGGTGTTGTTCAGAAAGGACCCGTTCGCGCTCCCACCATTGCCACCGTTGTTGTCGCGTGCAAAGCTCCGGTTCTCCATCTCGCCAATCACGCACTGGCTGAAGGAGCGGTGGAGGATTTCGGGGGACGCAGTGACGACGCCGTCCCGCTCCGCCTCGGCCAACGCTGCCGCACTGGGAGACGTCCGCACCGCCCCTGCTGCTGTCGCTGCTGCAGCTGCGGATGCTGTGCGATTGCGGGGGAGCCGCAGCCGCTGTAAAGCCCCACGACGCTGCCGTTGGCTTCATTCGGCGCCGCTGCAACGCCACTGGTGCTATTGTTGTTGTTGTTGTTGTCGTTGTTGCAGCCTGCGGTGTGGCAGCTTGCCGCTTCGATTCTTTGCAGCTCCACCGAGGCGCCTTGTGTCTTGGCCACCGCGCGGACCAGCGTGTGCAGCGAGGGGTTGAAGAACTCCACGCGATTCCACCGCATGGCTGTCACGCCCGGCGCGGGCTCCAAGTTGCGCTTCCGCAGGAACTTCACGCTGCGGTCGTTACTGACGCCGCTGCCAAGCTTAAAGGCGAAGTGGTCCTTAATCCCCATGAAGCGGGGGTTGCGCGTCAGCATGACGCTGTAGTATGACTCACGCGTCTCCCACGGGAGCGCCGACACCTGCTCCGGCGTGAGCGTTTTCACCGCGAAGCTGCCACTCTCCAGACCACCTGCAGAATCTTTTTTTGCCGTTGCCGCCTTCTTAGGGCTCGGCTTCGCCTGCTCATGTACGCTTGCGTTGGCGGCGATCATCATCTGCATCGCCCCGGTTCGAATCGCCGGGCCGCCCGCCAGTAAGATCGGCACCGCGTTCGTCGGGAAGACGAGCGGCGGCGGTGCACGTGGGACGGTTGGAGACGACGTGACGCTGCTGACATAGAAGGGCTCCGCACTGGTCGGCGATGACGTCTTTGTTGGGTTCAGCCCGTCCGTGCTGATGCCACCCACGCTGAACCAGTGAGAGCGACGCGGCACACGACGACCACCGATACCGGTCCACGTGGGGCCCGGCGGCACGCTGCTCGCCCGCGGCCCGCTCTGTCTGCTAAGGCGCGACGGGTGCTGGATCGGCGAGCCCGGCGGGAACTCGTCGCCGCCGGACACGTGGCTGACGGTTGTCGTGCTCGCCGGGTGACTCTCATCCACGCCAAGCGCCTTGGCAATCGCGTGCACGAAGGACACCGGGATCAGCTCCGGCGCTCGGCGATCCCAGCAGCGGCCTAGCAGACCGCGGTGCGTCACGTTGAAGCTGTCCAGCGGTCGGACCGGGTCGAATTCCTCGAGCCGGCGCCGCTTCGTGTGTACCTCCTCTGCCCGTCGCTTTGCTTCCATGCGCTGCTGATACTCCTTCGCTGCCTGCGCCGAGTCCGTCTTGTCGTGGTCGCTGATGGCGGTGCGGAAGGTGCCGGTGGAGTCCTTGCTGACCGTGCGGAGACTCCGCGGAGGGCAGACGGGGGTGGTGGAGGTCAGCCGCCTCTGCCGCACGGTTTCCACACTGTGCGGGGTTGGGCATGGGAATAGGATCAAAGTGGTTCTCGGTCAGCCCCGCCTGCCGCCCAACGCTGCTGCTGCTGCGGTAATGCCCATCGTCGCCACCGGCACGAATGCCATCGCTGCTATCGCTGCTGCTATCGCTGCTACTGGAGCCGCGGTGTGCGGTCAGCGCGCTGTCACTCTTCTCCGCCGCCTCAGGGAGCAGCGGAGGGGGCGGAGCGAACGGGTCGTCGTCCTGCGCGTACGTCGTCGGCTGAGGCGGGTGTTGTAGCGGCGACGGCGAAGCCGCTGCTGCGTCGGCGCTGCTGCGTCGTGGAGAGGTGGGGAGAGAGGCGCGAGACGATTTGCGCCGCCCTGCGCTTATTGCCTCCTGCGCACCGCTGTTTCCTTCTTGCGTCGCCTCCGAGGTCGGCCCGGCGGTGGTTTGGCTGCTGATGCGGGTGGGCTTCAGCTTCGACGGCGACGCGGACGGAGAGGCGGCGCGGTGGTGGTCTTCTTGTGTGAAGGTCGTGACGGAGCCGTCGGACCGCACCACAGACGTCTTGCATCCCATCTTTGTTTTTTGTTTTGCCCTTCCTATAGAAGGTGTAGGATGTGGACGCACAGACGCTCTCTATCTCTACAATAAGGAGTAGAGAGGCGACGTTATGGCACAGAAGATGAAGAAAAAGCCGGAGAGACGCTCACAACGGTGGTCTGTGTGTCTCTCTGTGCGTGTGTGTTTGTGTGATGATGTGGCACCCCGTACCGTGTGAGCTCTTCAGCTAAAAAAGGAGTCGACGCGAACCGGCGGATGTGCACGATAACACTGCTTAGGCAACGAGAAAATAAAGAAGAAAAAAGTTGAAAAGCAGAAAAGAAAAAACAAAAGTCACGCGCTTTTGCTCTCTTTCTCTCACAAGCTCACACACGCACACACAAAAAGGGTTTATCGGATGTGGTGATGTACTGTGATCGTCTCGTCGATGGAGCTAGCGCGAGCAGAGAGGCCACTCAACGAAAGCGAAAAAGGGACTTAAGAAACAAAAGCTGCAGTCGTGAGTCGAGAGAGAAAGAGGCAGAGAAAAAGAAAAGAAAGCAAAAGAAATGAACAGCCAACGTCTACGTGTCTACCAAACAAAACCCACACAAATACACACCCAGTAGGAAAGAAAGGGAGAGAGAGAGAGAGAGAGAGTCGCACGTTTTCTCAATGAGCGATGTGCGGTACAGAAAATAGCTAGAAAAAAAAGCAGAGAGGAATAAGAAAAAAAAAACTCGAGATGATAAAAACAAAGAAGAATATGAGGAGCGTGGTACAAGGATATACACAGCAAGTATCACCTACTCCTATTAACTCCCTTTTTTTGTCCCTATAACTGTCGATATAGATGCGTCGGAAAGAGAGAGAAAAAAATCAGATGAAGAAACACAACGACAGAAAGAGAGAGATGGGGAGTCGGTGCGCGGCGTAGGCGACACTGATGATCACCGCTCCGAATCTATTCTTCACCTCCCTTTTCTCTGTCTGAGCAGAGAGAAGTGGCGCTTCTCTGTGTGTGTGTGTGTGTGGGTATGTGGTTGGGAAGAGAAGCAAACTAGAAAATTAGTAATGAGAGTGGTAAAAAAGAAAGAGAGTGAGAGAGAGAGAGAAAAAAAGGGAATCGACAGCGAGTAGCGATTAGTATGTCATATACTCGCAGCCCCACTCCAAACTCCCTCTCGAGCAATAACAGCAACAACACCCACACGCACGCGCACAGCCAAGCGGCAGCAGCGACACTACAAGGGCTCCGTCGAGCCTCCCACACCAGCAGCGGAAATGCCAAAAACAAAAAAAAAAGAAAACGAAGAAGGAGCGGTACTTGAGGGAAGATAAATTATGTATTTAGAAAAGAAAGTGCCCCGGAATAGAAGCAGTAGCAGTGAGGGTACTTGCAGAAGAAAAAAAAAAGACAGAGGAGGTTTGGCGAACAGAGCGAAGAATCAAAGGTGTATGGTTCGTATGAAGAAGGAGAGAGAAAGAGGAGGAAATACGGAAGAGAATGCCGAATACTTGACAGTACAGGACACGACAAAGAGAGAAGAGAAAGGAGCACGGTTCGTCATCAGGCTAGCTTCGAATCGCGTCGCGAGAAATGCTCTTGACGGAAAGCATTTTACAAGACAAATGTCTGAGTCTTATTCAAGACAAAGACTATTCCTCTTATTTGTCTATTAATTTATTAGAAGATGTTGTGGTGCGGCAGAGAGTCGCAAGCAGAGCGACCTACACTCCGTGAGAGACCTGCTGCACAGAGAAACCCTTATTTTTCATCAATACTTTTCCTCCACGAAGGGACGCTGTTGCACGGGAAAGAAAGAGAGAGAGAGAGAAGCGCGTAGAGGAGCTGCACTTCAAGAAAAGAGAGAAAGGAAGACGAAACGCACCCAGCAGCGCAAGTCATCATCGCCATTACCGCCATTACCACCATCGCCATCCCCATCACCGACAACACTGCAATCACAACAGAGGACGGGCAACACCATCTGTGAAGAGAGAGAGAGAAAAAAAAAGGACAGGAAGAAAAGCGGACAGCAAAAAAAAAGGAGCAAAGAAGAGAATTCACCACCATCACACAGACATAGTAGAAGACTTAGAGAGGAGGCGTTGAGATATATCCTTAGGATAGATCAACTATCAGAAGCGCTAATGTGCACACGCTGCGATCACGCCCACAACCACACACAGAAAAAAAATAAGAGCAGGATGTCAAGCCACCGCTTCCCGCTGCATCACACATCGCTTATCATCACCGCTGTGTGCCGGGCCAACAGCTTTATTTATTTGTTTAGAAAATCCACCAACGACGGGGCTTCGTGCCCTTTCTCGGCTGCCGCCAGCTCCTTGGGCGAAATATCGGCCAAGTCCTTGCCCAGCAGCGGATCCGCGCTGCTCGTCAGCTGCGCGGCGACCTTGTCTTGAAACTCACGCACAAACACGTTTCCCCGCTTCCAGTACTCGGAGTGGTACTTAATGCGCATTTGAATCTCGTGCGTCTCGCGCGCGTCCATCCGCTTCGACTTGGTGTAAATCATGAAGATGGGGACGCTGCTGACGCAGACGAGAAGCCACGGTATTTGGAGCCCCATCGCGGTGCGTGCTACGGTGCTGACTCCACGTTCAGCAAGTGTTTGAGAGGCATGGAAGGAAAAGAGAAATAAGGGTTGGAGGGCGGCGGCGAGAAGTGAGGGGAGAGGCGACAAGCATGGATTTCGTGTTAGTCGAAGAGAGGGAGAGAGAGAGTCACAGGCGTACAAACAGGGCTGGAGGGAAAGAGAAAGCGAGGTAGACTGTACCACTCACTAATCGACTGCGTTCGGCTCACAAGTCCAGCGTGGAGGTGTTAATGCCTCCCACTTCTTCCGTCCTCTCTCTTGTTGCCAGTAGCTTCACCATTTTTGTTCTCCAAATGCTTGGAATATTTCTTCACGCGCGTGCAGAGAAAAAAAAGAAGAAACAACAAAGAGGTGCTGCAACAAAAAAAAAAAAAACAAAAATAGAAATAGAAAATTAAGTTTGCATAAGGAAAACACGTAGGACGAAACTTAAATTCATCGATGTGGAGGCACACACTGAAGTCACGCACTTTGCACATACACATAAACCCACACACACACACACGCATACACACGCGCGATGCGACGGAGACGACACGTCATCAACAGAATAGTAAGAGAAGACTATTAGGGGCAGAGAGAAAGAGAGCGGAACAGATCACAGAGGATAGTTTTTGATCACAGTGCGGCACTGCGCATTATGCATGCGGCCATTTATGCGCGCGTGTGTGTGTGTGTGTCGGTGTCTGTGACTGCAGGTGCGTCCACTGCGTGTTGGCAACAAAAACAAATTCGCACAGTACGAGCGAAGAGCAAACTAAAATAAAAGAAATTGAGGCGCAGCAAAGATTCACACGCAGCGTTGCATCCTGTGGCGCGCAGAGGGTACGCAACAGCGGAAAAGAATGAATTTGGGAAATAGCGGCACTGCAGGAAACAACAACAACAAAACTTTGAAAAAAAAAATAATGACGCGATGCACGCATCCTTCGAAGAGTGGAGAAGCTGAGCGGGATAAGGGACAACACAGGAAGGAGACAGGGCATCGCTGCTACGTCGCGCAACGCCCTTCGTTGTCCTTGCCGCATCTTTTTCTTTGTTGTCTCTCCCTGTTCTTTTCATCTCCTCCATGACTCGCAAAGACGATGCAAGGCGCCGAAATTACCCTTTCCACCTCACACGTGCATTACTGCTGCACGACACTGGGATTGCGGCAGCGAATCAGAATACGAGAGCCCTGCTGATGCCGCATGTGGATAATCGTCGGCTCCGTGATGCTTGGCATTGCCTCGCCGTCAATCTGCACACAGAGGCTGGCCCGCAGACTCGCATCCGACTCGAGGCGTGACAGATAGCGGTCCTTCAGCTGGATCTGCGTGTAGCTGGAGCACTGCCCCTGCGGGAAGTGCAGATCCTCTGGCGTGCACAACACGAAGGCAAACATCTCCTGCGTCTGCAGCAGCTTAATCGAGCCGGTCAGCCCCACGCCGAGGGAGCTGTAGTGAAGGAAGCCGCCCATGGATTGCACCTCGAAGGTGCGGTCGTTGATCGTTACCGGCTTCACGGCTGGCGTGGGCAGCGGAATTTCCTCCTTGTTCGGCGCGGAGAGCGAAGGGGAGGGGACCACCTCTCCATTGCGCAGAGTCACGGGGCGGTAGTAGAGCGGGCCGCCGCGTGGGTCCCATGGGTGGGTGCCGGCGCCGTAGCAGCTCACATTGGACACCACCAGGGACTTGGTCATGGAGGGCAGCTGCAGCGCAATCAGGTCACGCGGACGTGTTGCGTCGGCTGGGCTGCCACTATTTTGACCCTCGCGCTGCGTGGCACTCTCAGCTGCACCAGACAAGACGGGCCGCGGCACGCAGATCATTGGAATGAGCCGGCGCAGCTTCTTGCACCGCATCGCGCCGCCAATGCCCAGCGAGACGTACACGGCTTTGTTCTGTGTGCGGGTACTGCAGACGGCGGGGTAGGCGCGGCGGGTCGCGGCGAAGCGCGTCGCCACGTACGCGTCGTAGCCCACACTGAAGTAGTTGATGAGGCCGTAGGTGCTCACCTGCTTCGTGGCGTAGAGCCGCTCCCAGTCCACAAGGTTCACCGCACTCGCCACATTTCCGCTGCGCACCGCGCGGCTCCATTGCGCCGAGGAAGAGCTGTTGTGGCTGCTGCTGCGTCCCCCTTCGCGCAGCAGGGACGAGGAGGCCGACGCCCCATCCTCGCGTGCCGCACTGCTTGACACCAGCGGTGAGGCAACGCGCTCCGTCAGCTGAGCCGCCTGCGCCACCTGCAGCGGCACCAGCGACACCTCCCACCGGTCAAACGTCACGCATGGGGCTGCCACGGCTGTCATGAGGGCGGCGGCCACCTGCGAGTCCCCGCCGTCACCACAGCCGCACAACGCCCACAGGCCAGCACAGCAGCCGCCCCCGCTCGGCAGGAAGTCTTTGCCAAAGCCCACGCAGTTGCTGTAGTCGTTGCCCGTCCCAAGAGGCAGCGGCGCGAGGGCCGGCAGGGTGAAGTACGGGTGCTCGGCGTCTTGCCGCAGGTCGGCGAGGACCGGCCCGGCCACTGATGTCTCACGCTTCCGCAGCAGCTCTGCCTGCTCCTCCGTGGAGAGGAAGGGCTGAAACTCTGCCTCCAGCTCGCGCTGCACGAGCTCCATCTGCGTCATGATGAAGGACACGGTGCCGTCGCCACCGCACACGACAACGGTGCCGCGCTGCTGCCGGCCTGGGCGACCCGGTGGGTGGTAGATGACAGCCTGCTCCTTAATGAGAAGCCGTATCGGCGCGGGGTCGGCAAAGAGCTCGCTGTTCAGCTGCATCACCTGTTGTGTGCCGAGTTCATCGCGCAGACCCGCCAAGACGAGCTGGGCCACACCGACCTCGCCCGATGAGGGGTTCATGATGGCCAAGACATAGTGGAAGGAGGCCTCCACCCCGCCGCGGTAGTGCCGCGTGTAGCGTGAGATTAGCTGCGTGACGCTCTGCGCGGGTGAGCCGGGTGCTGCCGCGCCCTCCGGCAGCGGCGACGTGGAGCTGAAGTGTCGCGCCGATTCCTGCGCCTGTCCCATCGGTGTGGTCGGGACCGACGGGTGGGCTGCTCTCGATGTTCACCTCAACATGACGGGTGCGGCGCGCTCCCGGTCGTGGCATGTTGGGTGGGATGAATGCCGGCTGCAGAGACGCGGAGGTGTCGAAGTGAACGGCGTCGATCGAGTGCACCTCGGCGGGGGAGTAGAGCGTGCCATTATCGGTGTTGGGGTCGAAGTTCGAGCTCGAGCTGGATGCGCCGGCGTGTTGTGCGTCTAGCGAGGGCCGTTGCTGGTCATTGTTGCGATTCTTTGGGGTGGTGGGGATAGCCGACGGATGGCTGTAGGGGTCCATTAGATCACGTGGCAGAGTATTTTTAAATTTGCGCGTGTGTATGTGTGTGTGTGTACTTGAAAGTGCCAGCAGAAGAGAGAGCACAGGCGTCTTTATCCCCCCCTTCGATTGTTTTGCGGGAAGTATTGGTTTAAGTGTATCGATACGAACAATGGTGCGTCTAACACGGAGAAGAGCACAGGAAAGACAACAACAGTTCGAGTAGTGGCAATAGAAAGAGTCAAGAGTGAGAGAGAGAGAAACGCAGGACAAAAAGCCACCTTTATCAATCAACCAAGAAAAAAAAAAGAAAAATTTGCGGGAGCTGCACGTGCGCTCAGCAGGATAATAAGTACCACCGCCACGTAGAAAAGAAGGAGAATTGAGAAAAGATATTCGGAACCTTTAAAAAATAACAATTGTGCGTTGTGGAGCTCTACGATTCATGAAGCTGAACTACGTGTTTGTGCACGACCTGCGTCCATTCAGCGTGCAGCACTGCTGTGTACGTGTGTGAGTGCGGGTGTCGTAGGAGCACTGACAGGAGGCAACGGAAGAGGGATTAACAATAAGACGGCGCAGCTCCACTCCTTCTCCTTCGAGAGAGAAGCAGAAGGCGAAGAGGTTCAAAATAAATGTGTAATAGTAATGAGTAAGAGGACACAAGTTTTCAGCCAATGTGCTGCGCCTGGAGCTACTGCGAGGTGCAGCAACGAAGAGAGAAGGAGAGAGAGAAGAAGGAGGGGAGCGGGAAGAAACTAAAGTACATGAACGTACGTGGCAGAGCGCAGAGTGATACGCTTTCAACGCTCTACTTCTCATTCTGCAGGAAAAAGAGCGCGATGGGGCGGAAACAGCACCCCTGCATCGTACATCGACAGAGAAGAACGAAACGCCTACTAGCTAGCTTCTGTGCAGTGTCGTGAACGAGTAGCACTCGGCGCTGACTCGACGCCGCGCAAAAAAAAAAATGTCCCTGATATTGATAGAATCTTGTTGGCTGCTTATCTCTTCAACTCCCCGCTGCGTGCAGAATATGCATTCGTGATGCCGGCATCGTATGACTGCCGTATTGCAACAACAACAACATCAAAAAACTGATAGTGCTCTCTTTTCTTTTTGTTTGGTCAGTGCCCACCGCACCTCTAATCGCGCCACGCTCTCTCACAACGCCACACACTCCTTACTTCTCGCTCAGCACCAAGAAAAAGCTCCAGTTGCGGCTCAGCCTTCCCGATTCAGACGTCACACCCATCGACACATTCACGTGCGAGGCGCGCAGCATCGATTCCAGCCAGCCCAAGTCCGCCACATAGGTGCAGGCACTGCGCAGGTAGTGCATGCTGGCACGGCTCACCGGCGTCACGACACCCGACAAGTTCGCGTGCGGCGTGAGAGACGGCGTGGGTGGGGTGCTTGCGAAGGTCGGCGACACCGGCAGCGGCGGCGAGGTGGCTCGCATCGAATCAGCCGCCGACTTCGACTGCGCATCAGCCGAAGAGGGCGAAGTGTGAGATGAAGCAGATGAGGCAGACGCGCTCCAGGTGTTGGCAATGGCCCCCTGCGACGCCGCTGTAGGCGTAGGTAATGGTGGAGCCCCAACCACGCAGGTAGTGCCACGTGACGGGCAGCAGACCAACAAGATCCTCTCGGCTGCCGTCACTGCCGTCGTGTCGCTGCTGCTGCTGCTGCTGCTGCTGCTGTGGAAGATGAAGCGTGTGCGGTGTTGTCCATGTTGTGGGCGTGAGGAGCAGCAGTGGATGCCGCGGCGGTTGCTTGTCCACTCTCTGCAAAAAGATCGGATGCTTCTTCGCCGTGGTGCTGCTGTCGCTGAGCCCGGTAGCGTGCAAGGCGATCAACGAGTGGCGTGTAGAGCCGCGGCGCGAGATCGGCCATTTCCACCCCAGCGTCGTCCCACTCGCCGACGTGGCGACGCGGACGGCGAACTCCGGCACGTGCTGCAGCGGCCGCCAACACAGTCCGGCGTCGAGCGCCGTCTGATGCAACGTGACCAGATTCACACGAAGGCGCACACTGAGGTCTAAGTAGCCAAAGGAGGAGCTGATGGAGCAGCTCATGCGGCGTAGCACATCCACGTGACCCGACAGCGACGTCCCGCGTCCGAGCTGCGCACTCCAGCCCCAGTACACATTGATCCCTCGTGGTTTGCGGTAGCGCACAGACAGGCCGACACCAGTCTTGACGCGCCGCAGCCGCCACCACGGTGTGGTCGAGCGAGCCACGTCGGCAACGACTTCAGAGGCGGCGCGGTTCCACAGCCACTCATCAGAGGTGTCCATCATGCACTGCTGGTACCAGTCGTACCATGACATTTCTTTTGTCGCGCTCTCCGTCGCGGCAGACGCGTGCGTTGCTGCCGACACCGACAAGGCGGATGATGAGCGGCCTTCCCTGTGAGACACATCGGCGCGTGCAGCCGGTGGACGTAATGCACCGTGTGACGACTGCTGGCGTGGTAAGGATGCAGTAGTAGTGGCTGAATCTGGATCTGCGGCTGTTGGCGAGGGCCGCAAACCATTAGCGCCGCTGCTGCTACTCGACGCCGTCCGTGTCGATGCGCGGCTCACGTGGCTGCCGTCATCGCGTGCGGGTGCCGGACGCCGTGCTTGGCCTGCGTCTTCTGCGTGTTCACTGGCGTTAACTGTGACATGCTCACTAACGCGATCGGCAGCGTCGAGAGCGATGGGGTGCGGGTGGTGGGACGTCCCTGCGTGCGCGGCCACCACTCACCGCACTCGCCTTTGCCTGTGCGTCGTCTGGTGTGCGCTTGCGGCGTCCCAGCAGCACCACGAAGCTGTGCAGATACACCACCGGGTCATCAATCAAGATGGAGTTCTCCGTGATGCCGGTCCGCAGCACGCACTCGCACACGGGCAGGATGGCATCACCAGAGAGTAGTGGGGTGAAGCGGAAGTTCAACACGCCGGTCCACCGCCGTGCTCCCCAGTACCAGAAGCACTGCAGCGCGTTCGAGAGCTGCACACCACCGCTGTTCTTGTAGGCGATAACAGGACCGGTGCGGGTGCGTTGGGTCAGCGGACTCTCCGCGGCTGCTGCCGCACCCGCACCCGCCGTCGTTGCGCCACCAAGACCACTGTTACTGGCCTCGCCATTGCTGTTTGCCCCAAGCGCGCCGTCACTGCACGCCAGCAGAACACTTCCACCCACTCCATTGCCTTCACCAGCTGGCATGGTCGTGTTGCCGTCGGAGGGGCTTCGGTTCGTGATGGAGTTCGAGGCTGAAGCAACGTTCGACCCACCCGCTGCTGCTGCTGCTGCTGCCGCCGTTCCAGCACCTGCCGTGGCCGCTGAAGGAAAGGCGGAAGGTGTTCGGCCTCCTCCATTTACCACACGCTCCTCTCTGCGGTAGGCAATGTTCGTTTGCTGGTAGCCCACACCGGTGAAGAGGCCCAGCAACACGCCAAATGAACCGTTCTGGTAGACGGTGTCGAAGCCGTACATGTTGCCCGCAAGGCCGAGCTGCTGCTTCGAGCGCACGAGCGTGGGCGGGGAGGAGGCGATGGACGACGCGGGGCTGCAGACACGCGGGGTGGCGCCGCTCATGCCGC
This sequence comes from Crithidia sp. LVH-60A, assembly GCA_030078075.1. Lineage (NCBI taxonomy): Eukaryota > Euglenozoa > Kinetoplastea > Trypanosomatida > Trypanosomatidae > Crithidia > Crithidia sp. LVH-60A. The sequence goes on from CP119659.1 coordinate 533,567, forward strand.
TGCCACCTGTCTTGGGGGTCGCAGCGCCGCTGTGGCCGCCCGCACCTGGCCCCTGTGTGTTAATGATGCTCACGCCGTTGTGCGTGCTGCCGTTGTTCGACAGCAGCCCCACACTGTTCGCCGCGGTTCGCTCTGCTTGTCCCACAGGCGCGGCTGCCGCCGGGGCCGGGGAGACGGCGTGGGAGAAGAGAAGGCCGCCGCTGGGAGACGCGGCAGCGATGTCGGCTCCACCACCGCTCCAGCTCTCCGAGTACTCACGCTGCTGCTGCTGCTGTTGCTGCTGTGGTGAGTCCTCTGTGTCCTCACCTGGCGCGGCCACGGCAAAGTCCGGTGGGTAGAGGGGCGGGGCGGCCATCAGAGCCGTGCTGGTGTTGTCCGCCACGGAAGGGTCGGATGGGCCCTGATCGGCCAGCGAGCGCGCTGCTCCGTCATCGCCGTTGATCCCACCACCACTACCGCCACCACCCGCAACTGCTGTCTTCTCCGCGCCATTCACGCGTGCTTGGGCGGCTTCCTGCTTCGCGCTCTCCTGCCGTGCATAGGCTGCAGCGGTAGCGGCCTCGTTTGGCGAGGCGCTGTCGACGCAGGTGTAGGCGCGCACGTTTGGGCCCGTCTGCAACACCGATGCGGCGACGGGACGCACAGGAGCCCAGTCGATGATGCGGAGAGAAGCAGAGGAGAGCTGGTAGTCGAAGGTGCGATGAAGATTCGTGTCGACGGACATTGTCTAGATTTTAATTTGTTTTGTTTTGTGGCCGTTTAGGATTCACCTGGAGGGTGAACAAGAGCAAATATATTGTAGAGTATAGTCGCAGTGGCAGCCGCGATGAGAAGAGAGCGAGACTAGTGGAAAGGACGCCTTCGCGAACAATTAACGTAAACACACACACGAACAAAACAAAATGAAGAAGGCTACAGTATCAGTGCTTTTACTCTATTCAAGGAGTAAACAAACAAAATGAAGAAACAAAGATGAAGTGACGCGTGCGTGCCTGCGTCACCTTCCTCCGCTCTGCGTTTGTGTATGCTGCAGCGTCCCAACTTCTCTGCACAACAACAAGAAAAAGAAAGAAAGCACGAGAGAGTTTTTGTCTTTCTTCCACGGCAGCAACAGAGATATTAAAAGACGAGAACAACAAATTCGAAACGAAATCCGAGAGAGAAAGAGAGAGAGATGAGAAGCGCTTTAAGACGTTAGTGAGGACTTAAGAGACTAAGGGTTAAAAGTGGTACACCGAAAGGAGGAGACAGAGAGGGGTTGGTTTCGCGACTTGCACAGACACCAAACAGAAATCAAGATAACACAGCAAATAAAGGATAAAAAACCGCCTCGCAGACCCAAAACAGGAATAGTGCAAACAAACAGAACAGAAAAAGAAAGGTATAAGATGATGCGCGGGTAGCGGTGTGCTGAATGCAGCTAAATGTTGTTGTTTTTTGATGATATCACAAGAGGCTCACCTTGAGCCAACGTCGGAACAAAATACGAAAAAGAAGAAATTGACAACACAATTTCTCTCCAGTAAAATAAAATTCAAGAGAAGGGAAATGAACAGAGCAAACGTTTATTATAAATATATATATTTTGTGTTGGGGGTGGAATAGGACTTCTAAATAATCTCAACTGTATTTATTCTTCCAGGGAAGGAGCACGCGTGTATTTGTGTGCGTGTGCGTGTGTGTGCTCCAGTGCAACGTGTTCGAACCAGTAAGAGGCACACGAGGCAACAATAGGATCCTCGCTGCTGCATGTGAGTAATGTAACGGGGGGAGGCAAAGAGTGAGAGAGAAGAGAGGTTGCGTGGCTTAGAGACAAAGGAGCAGAGAAGATGCGCATAAACATCAGTCATTTCATTCGGACGTGTGTGTGTATTTGTGAGACTTGTGCGATCGTACACACAAGCGCAGACGGAAGGGATGCAGCACGTATTCGCCTCACCGCTGTCCTCCACCACGTCATCCTCGTCGACGACCTCCACTGACAGTCACGCGTTAAGCACTGCCTTCAGTTTTTTTTCCTCCCCCTTCGCTTCGACGGCGCAACAGAGAGAGAAAGGAGGTGTTAAGAGAGGATTGCAGCAGCGCGGGTGGCGATCAGCTCAAAGCCTTTTACGGTAAAGACGAGGCTAAGCATCGGAAAGCAAAGTATCCTTCGCCACTCTTCGCTTTCCAGTTTCACCTACTCACGCCGCCTCTCCCCGCTGCTTTAACCTCTCTTTCCCCTCCCTCCTCTCTTGGCCGCCGAAGCTCGACTCATCTCTCTCTTTTGCTAGAGCTACCTCTTTTTTTGTTGTTTAAGGGGTGCGTTCACCTTCACGAACGTCCTGCGCTACCTCGTTAAAGGCCTACTACAGTGCTCACCTTGTGATTCGTCCTTTCTCACCCTCTCTTGCGTTGCAGTTTTTTTTTTTTGTTCGGTTCTTATTCCATATTCCATGTTGCTTTGCTAGAATGCAATCGTTTGGGACTTATTTTATTTACTCGCCCACTCTTTCTCTCTCCTCTCTTTCGGGTCTTTCTCTCGATGTTAGCTGCAGGGAAACAAGAACACAAGACATGACCTTGTCTTTCCCCTCCTTTCAGCTTCTTCAATAAAGGGCGGAGAGTAACAACCAACAGCAAGAGTGAAGGTGAACGGCATAGGGTCAGCAGAGAGAGAAAGAGAGAGAGACAGGGAAGAGAATAGAAAAATACCCGAACGTACTCGAGCACCACTGCATCTTAGCCAGAGGCAACAACAGGAGAAAAAACAAGACAAAAAAAAAGAGAGAGACGTACCACATGAGGTACGAGGAAAAAAAAACTCAAAAGGCCGACAGTTAACGAGGAAATATAGAAAGAAAAATTAGAAAAGAGCTAAGACTACTAAGGTGTGAGTGGGAGAAAACAGGGCAAACAAAATTTTTGATTAGTACACACAAAAACAGAAGAGTTACGTGTCAAGCGCGAGAGAGAGGGCGAACAGCGCGCGATGCGCGTGCACTGCGATGGGTCAATGTGTACGTCTAGGTGAGGCGCACACAGGCGAAGAGAAAAGAAAAAAGGGAAAATCGAAGGCTGAGTTATAAGGACAAAGAAAACACCTTCTATTTTTCTTGTTTCATCGATGCGATTCTCGCAACGACCGAAGCCAGAAGAACGCGCAACGGCTGAAACTAGAAAATTGACTTTCGCTTTCTCTCTTTCCAGAAAATCTTGATAACAGAAAACACTGCCTTTTGTTTTTTTGTTTTGTTTTGGCAAACACAGAGAAAAAAAAAACAAGTTCACCTAACGTGCCGCGCGTGTCTGCTCAGCTCTCTGGATGTTTTTATTCTCTTCCTTTTTTTTCTTTATAAATATTACCGTCGAAGTTGGCGCCTTTCAACCCTTGAGGGTCTCGAGGTACGCAATCACGTCGGCGCGCTCCTGCGGCTTCTTCATGCCAGCGAAGGACATCTTCGTGCCCGGCATGAACTTCTTGGGGTTCTCCAGGTACACGTCCAGCACGTCCGGCGTCCAGACCACGCCCGAGTCGGCGTTGGCCTTGCTGTAGGCGTAGCCTTCGATGGTGCCGGAGTGGCGGCCGACCAGGCCGTACAGGTTGGGACCCACGCCGTTGGCGCCACCCTGGTTGGCGGTGTGGCACTGGGCGGCACGGCCCTTGAAGAGCTTCTCACCGCGGGCGGCATCACCGGGCGGGAGGGGAGCGCGAGCCTTCGGCGGCATGATTCTGCGTGGGGAGGCGAAAAATTAAAGGTGTTTTGTTTTGTGCGGAAAGCGAAGCGGGGATCCTAAGAAAAAGGGCCAGCTGCAGAGTAGGCGAGTACGCACACGCACATAGAAAGAAAGAGAGAGGAGAGAAGATTAGTGTCGCAATGGTGGAAGGGATGGTGAAGACAGGTAGCAATGCGCAAAGAAGGATAAGGGGAGTGAAGAGGGATTATAGTGGAGTCGTCAAGGTAACAGGCGAGATGGCAAAGAGAGAGAGGAAAGGAGAGCCTTCTTACCGTCTGTTATAAGGCAGGGTGCAACAGAGAAGCCAATTATCTGAAAGTGGACGATGCAGAGTTCACTGCGAAATGAAAAAGGCGTAGAAGCTGAGGTTTCTTACATTGAGAACGAAGCCTGCCAGTCGCAAAAACTGCGGGTGGTCGGTGTCTTTACCTTTTCTTCTGATTCACATGCTTCTCTGTCATTGCATGCAGTCCTCAACACAATTTCCTGTTATTTTCGGGTTTAGTTAAGATACCTGTGGGAGATAAAAAAAATAAATGCTCAAAACGGACCGGCACTGCACAGAAGAAGAGAGGAAAAAAAAAGGAGATGAATGACACGCCATGACGAACACATGCGTACTCGGCGCCGTCACATCCTCACCTTTCTTTTTTTTCTTTTTCCGTGATTTTGGATGTGGCGCGCAGTCAGCATTTTTTTTTTTAAAGATACAACGCAGCTCTGAATCTCACGTAACGTGACTTTGAATGCCTTTGCCTGTGTGCGTGTTTTGTGTATTAGAGTGTATGTGAGTAGGTCCAGACGCCAGATCCAGTTGCGTTCCCACTAACTAGTACTACTACTAAAGAGAAGCCCTCACATGCACGCACCAACCGGAGGCGGGAACCAACGGACAACCAGGCAGGAAAAAAAAAAAAAAAATAAACAATTATGAAAATTGCAAAGAAGAAGAAAATAAAACAGAAACAAAGAGGGCAAGAAATAGGCGTCGCTGTTCTTAGTTTTTTTTCCTGCTGCCATCTCCTACAGAATAAAAAGTAACTTACTAGAACAAATTCGTTGAGGATGCTCTATTGTGTGTTCTGAATTGCCCACCTCTTTGACAAGATAAAGACATGCACATCTTGACGTTGCCTTCTTCGTTTCTGTTTTCCAGTCTTCTCAGGCAACCCTTTTTTTTTTTTATCTTTCCGTTTTGAGTCTCGAACATATCTTTTTTGAGCTGTGTTGGTGTGTCTGCTACACTTGCCATCTGCTATCTTTTTTTTTCTCTCTTTTGCGCTGATAAGTAACGTGCTAGAGGGAGGAGAGGAGGAGAGAGAAGAGAGAAGAAGGCAGAAAAGAACGGTGCAGCGCCGGTAAAAAAAGAGGGAAAAGGGGGGAAAAATTTTCCCCGCTATCTTTCTTTTATTGGCGCGTGTTCTTGTTCCTCTCGCCTCCTTCTCCTTCTCCTTCTTCTTTCTCCTCTCTCTTTCGACTTTAGTTCTTCATTTTCTTCATGTAAGTGTGTGCGTGTGTGTGTGTGTGTAAAAGGGAACGCGTCCCGAAACGACTATAAGAGGATAAAACATAAATAAACAAACGCAGAGGGGACGGAGAGGCGACCTGACTTCATCCCCGACAACTGATGAACAAACACGGAAGGGGAATTTTAAGTAAATATATAAGTTGCCTCTCGTAGAAAAAAAAAAACAATTTTTATTCGATTCCTTTGAAAGAAATTCTTCACTCTTTCTCCTTTTGCGACTCTTTGTTTTTCTTTTTCTTGTGTTTTTCCCGCCCGCCTCTTTCAGTTCCTTTAGCATCTTAAGTGGGGGACGAAGGAGTGGCGAGATAGGTGGTGTCGCTGACGGGGCGGGCCTGCGTGTGCGTCGGCGCCTCGCAAGGAAGGTAGGACAGGTCAGCCAGCCGTGAAATTTTTATTTCTCCTATTTTTCTCTCTCGCTCTCTTGGCTACATTGTTTTGCTTACTACTCGTATCCACTCGCAATCCACGATGGCGAGTGTGCGCCAGAGGGAAAAGTGCGAATGCCCAGATGTAAAGAATAGGTGCCAGCGATCATAATTAGAACAGTGCGCTTTCTTCTTCTTCTCTTTCCCCGTCGTGCAGCTTTGGAGTTTCCGCACTGCACGAATGAGTAAGACAAAGAAGGATAACGCGTGCGGCACGCGCCGGGTGAGCAGAAAGAAATAAAATAAAACAAGAGAAAAAAAGAGAGGGGGATGAGGATGGGAAAACACAACGGCGCTTCTGACAAACACGAATGCCGCAGCGCCACACAGTGCGGTGATCCCCGGCGGAAACCTCAAGAAAGAAGACACGGTTAAGATACAAAGATTGAAGAGAGAAAGAGGCAGGAGATCACCTCGTATGAAGAAGAAAACAAGATGCAGAACTCCTCTTCGATTGTAGCTGCACAAACGTCTCGGCAAAAAGCGGATAAGCGGCGGACGCAGCCTTTCCCGCAGCGCGAGACAAAACGCCTCTTGACACACGGGAAAAAAGAAGCGCCAAAGTGGGTGGCGATCTTCTTCTTCTTCTTTTGCAACGGTGATGCTGGCACGGTCGTCGCCTTCGCTGGTCTCGCTCACATAATCCCGCACGACATGGGTGCGTAGGCGTGTTTATAGCAGTGCGTGTAGCCTCGTACACTCTCCTGCGCTGCGGCGATGGTGCGCGAGTGTGCGTTTCACGACTTGAGGGTCTCGAGGTACGCAATCACGTCGGCGCGCTCCTGCGGCTTCTTCATGCCAGCGAAGGACATCTTCGTGCCCGGCATGAACTTCTTGGGGTTCTCCAGGTACACGTCCAGCACGTCCGGCGTCCAGACCACGCCCGAGTCGGCGTTGGCCTTGCTGTAGGCGTAGCCTTCGATGGTGCCGGAGTGGCGGCCGACCAGGCCGTACAGGTTGGGACCCACGCCGTTGGCGCCACCCTGGTTGGCGGTGTGGCACTGGGCGGCACGGCCCTTGAAGAGCTTCTCACCGCGGGCGGCATCACCGGGCGGGAGGGGAGCGCGAGCCTTCGGCGGCATGATTCTGAGTGGAAAAAAAAAAAGGAGGGCGAAAGAGTGGCTTGAGTGGTGAAGTAAGTGAATGCAGCGGAGAGAGAGAGCGCTGTAAATGAGAAAAGGCCGGCTTAAACTGAGGCATAACACAAGTATCAGAGACAAAGAGAGAGAGAGAGAGAGAGTATTGAAGGAGGAAAACAACAAAAAAAGACAAGACGTGAGAAAGAAACAGCGCCTGCGTGCAGGGAACAAAGGCGCACCCGGTACCCGCAGCGTCCGCTTCCCCATTCTTCCCTCAGATAAGGTACAGCGAGACGCTGAGAAAAAAACGTTGCGACATAAGCGTGGGAGAGCGGGACGCCGTCGGCCCGCTTGCACCCGGTAGTACTGCTCCATACCGGCGCTAAATCACAGCGCACAAGGTCGCTCCCAGGCATACCGAACACAACGGCAGAAAAGAAGAAAGGAAGTGTCCGTGATCACTCACAACACACAACACAAGCAACGGGAAAAAAAGGGTGGTTTTTTCTTTGCTGCTTTTTTACTTAACCGATTAAATATCTTCAGACTGCCATTTTCATCTTTTTCTGTTGTCCTACATGATTGCTTTTTTGTCAACTTTCTCGTTTGTTCTATTCTTCTTGACACTCCAGCGGCATCGGCCCTCCACAAGCGCCAACGATGGAAGGAAAAAAAGAGAGATGGACATGGAAGCACGGAGAGGCGAGACAAGATGCAGAGAAAAGAAAGAGAGAGAGGCGTTGCAGGCGTCATCTACTGAAAAAAAATCTTTCACACGGAGACGAAGATTGAAGGGGAAAACAAATAAAAAGAAAGAGGACAAGTACACATCTCTTAATGTATAAGAAGAAGGGAATTGAAAAACAAAGGAATTCTGGTGAATGCTGTTGTCCATCAGCTCCACCACCCAGCTTTCAAGCAACAATGCACAAAGGGAGAGAGAGAGTCAGCATGGAGAAATAAAGGGAGAGAAGGAGCGACGAGAAGCTTGGAGGACAGGCGAGAATGAATGAAGCCAGCAACGTTCACGCACATGGACAGTAAAAAAAAAAAAAGAGAGAGACATACACGAGTGATAGGGAGAGGCGTCACGTAGGAGAAGCAAAGACAGACAAGATGGCCGCTTAGCCATCTCCCATGACAAGTGTGTGTCAGCCAGTCAGTGTGCGTGTATGTGCTTGGTCTGATTGCTGGAGGACATGGAGGTGCAGGAGAGAAGAAAGAAAAGGAAAAAGTGTGAGAGAAAGGGAGCGAGGGAAGCAGAGACATGGGTGTCGAACAATGAGGAAGGAGGTAAGAGACAACAACAACAACAAAAAAAATACAACTGTAATAAACACACCGATGAGGAAGAACGAAAGAAACATCGAAGCCATAAAAAGAAAAAGACGAGAAGAACAAGTAGTTGACTATTTAATTTGGAAGAGTGGCATGGCAGGCGAAGATAGACACACACACAAACACTCACAAACGTAACGGTAGTCATCCCAGAGAGCTATCCTCTGCACCACGACTTTTTTTCTTTCGTAAAAAAATGGCTTGTTTGTTCAGCCCCTCCAGCGTACAAAAAACTGCCGCCGCATTAAAGAACAAAAAAAGAGATAATATGAAGAGGTAAGGAAGTATACAGCACAAAAAAAAAAAATATTTTTGCCATACACCTTCGCCGTCAACAAAAGCCGAAAAAAGAGAAGTCAAAAGAACAAGTAAGCGGAAGACGTGCACGCACTCTCCCATGGACGCTCTCCCGTACAGAGGAGGTGAGAGAGAGAGAGAAAGTGGGAAGAGGCGCGTCTTTAGTTTTGTTTATTCTACGTGCCGTTTTAGCATAATGTACAAAGGAAGTAAAAGAGAGAGAAGAGAGAGGAAAAAACCAAAAAAAAAAAGGCACATGATCTCGTCGCTCGCAGCACAAGGCATGCTTCAGCAGCACACAACCAAGATAAAAAAAATGTTTAACAGATACAAGAGCGGTCAATCGGAAGACAGATCCGGAAAATGTGCATCAGCACAAACTCACGACGCCTTTGATAACGTGTCACCGCCGTCGTTGGCCACGAACGACACGCGACGGCGCCGTGGCACGCGGTACTGTGCAGGGGTGGCAGCGTTGTCTAGCACCGCACTGCAGTCCCGCATCGTCGAGTCTTCTAGCATCCGGTTCCGCTCCGCCGCACGGCCGCCGTTCATCGTTTCGTCCTCTGCACGCGTGTTCGCGATGTTCAGCACCTTCAGCTCCGGCAGGTTCAGCACCCCCTCCAGCCCGCTCGTCGTCACACGCGTGTTGTTGAGGTGCAACTCACGCAGCTTGCGGCATCCTCGCAGGAAAGTCACGTCGGTGATGTGCGTGTTGTCTGACAGCTGCAGCACCTCCAGCGAGACCAGCGAGCCGAGGTCCTGCACCGTGGCGTTGCGCAGCAGCTTGCACAGGCGCAGGTGCACCTCCTTGAGGTACGGCGCGCCTGCCAGAAAGGAGAGGTCGTGCACGCGGCTGCTGCTGAGGTCGAGCAACGTGAGACATGGCATCTCCCGCAGTCCAACCAGGCGCGGCGACGTCACCCAGCACTCGAGCGAAGGGGGCCAGCCCCTTGTTGTCACGCCGCTCTCCCCACCGCCACACAAACTCTTTTAGCCGCCACAGCTTCTTCGGCACGCTCTCCATGTCCTCAACGACCGAGTCGCTCAGGTCGAGGTGCTCGAGCGCTGGCAGCTTGTGCACCTGGCCCAGCACGAAGCCGCAGGTATTGCGGTTGGACCGGGCAAGAATCTTGCGCAGCTTCGGCGCACCACCAACGAGAAACTGGAGAGAGAGGATGCTCGTCTGCGACACATCCAGCACCTCGAGGGAGGGGATCTTCTCGATGCCCCGCAGCCCGTCGACCGTCACAAGCGTCTCCACAATGACAAGCTCCTTCAAGGTGGTGATGTTCTGCAGCAAGCGCAGGTCAAAGACGTCCGTGTAGGAGAGGTCGAGCAGGGTGAGGTGCTGCAGCAGGTGGATGTCGCCGATGAGGCTGAGCAGGCCACTCGCGTTCGGCTCGAACTCGTGCTCGTCATCCTCGTCGTCGAGACTGTCCGTCAAGTTCGTGATGACCAACGTCTCGAGCGTTGCGCCGAGCTGGGCAATGCTGCCGATACCACTGTTCTCCACTCGAGTGCGCTTCAAATAAAGGTGCTTGAGGGACTTGCTGCGGCACAGAGAGTGCACGCTGCGTAGCGTGTTGAAGGACAGGTCCAGTGTCTCGAGCGTGGCGATGGCTGCCAAGCCTGCAAAGCCGGCTTCGGTGTCGCGCCACTCCATCGAGTCACCCGGCGGCGCGGCGTCCATCTGCGAGCGACGCTCCTGGATGATATCTTGGCAGTTTTTCAGGCTCAGCCACTGCGCCTTCACCGACTTCAGCGATCGACTCGTTCTGAGCACGGAGAGGTCCTCGATCTTGGTGGTGCTCACGTCCAGCGTGGCCAGCCGCGGCATCTCCGCCACCCCCGCAAAACCCGCATCGTTCACCTGACAGCTGTAAAAGATGAAGGTCTGCAACGAGCGGGACTTGGCCAGCTGGCACACAGACGTCACCTTCGTGCGGGCGATGTTGAGCGTGGTGAGCGTCGGCACCCGCTCCAGCCCGGCCACACCCGCGCTGTCGACCCGCGTGCCGGTGAGGTACAAATCTTGCAGGGAGATGCTCGCCCCGAGGCAGGTGACATCGCTGATCGGGGTCATACTCAGATCGAGGCGACGCAGACGGCGCACCTTCTCCAGGTCTCGAATGCCGTCGTTGCCGACGCTGGAGAACTGCGCATCAATTTCCTCGATGGAGCAGCGCGCACCAGGCGTGGTGGGGGTGACGAGGGGAATGAGCGTGGTTAAGCTGCGCATGTGCGACACACAAATGGATCGCAGGGTTGCGATGTTCGCCAGCCCACGCAGCCCCTCGCTGGCTATGGTGCTGCCCTTCAGGTTCAGCACACGCAGGTTGAGCGAGTGGGCGAGGCTTAAGCCCACACTGTTGAAGGTGGACATCGATAGGTTCAGCTCCTCCTCCTTTAGGTACGTGTGCAGCGTCGCCGCCTCCGCGTTTGCGTCGACCGGCTGCGGCCCCGAGGTGTTGACGGCGTGGTCGTCGTGGTCAGGCGCGAGTGGCCCTGCTTGGCCGTCGCGGCTGCGGCTCATCGCGTAGCGGCCGTTGCGAGTGAGAGCCGAACCGGGCCGCTGCTGCTGCTGCTGCCGCTGCGGCGAAGGCGTGTGGGTGTTGTTGGCTGCCGGGGTGACGTGCGACGGCGGGGAGGTGGAGGGCTGCGGCGCCGAACGCGCTGCGGTGACGATGCTTCCCGTGTTGAGGTGCGGTGGTGAAGCCGTCGGCGATGGCGGCTGCGCTAAAGTCGCTGCTGCTGCTGCTGCTGGTTTGCTCACTGCGGTGTTCCTACTGTCGATTCCATTTCCGTGTGCCTTTGCAGTGGTGGACGCCGCAGAGGAGGGCACGGTAGCAACGGTGGCAGCGTTGTTGCTGAGGGGTGCCGTCTTCTTCTCCCCGGCATCGGTTGCCTTTACGGGTGCAACCTTGTTTGTCGTCAGTGGGCTGCTCTTGACGATGCGGGGCTCGTCGGTGGAGCTGAAGACCGCCAACGCCGTCAGCGGCGACGAGGTCACCGGTGGTGCGCCTGCTGCTGCTGCTGTTCTGGCACTTGTGGGTACAGTCACTGCAGGTGGCGGCCGAGGCGAGCTGCTCGTCTTGTTACCGCCCGCTCCTCCGCCTTGCGTGAGAGCAAGCTGGGGCTTCGAGGGCGACGCACGAGCGCCACCCCGTGCGCTTCCACCCGCAGCCACATCCGCGCTATCCAACGAGGTGTTGTCGCTCACTCGCTGCCCACGCCCGTGCTCCGTCTGCGGGGTCGCCGTGGCGGCGCGTGCGCTGCCCGGGGCACTGCTGCGGCCACCGTCCTGCGCATTCGGCGTCGCAGCGTCCTCGCCTGCATCGTCGAGGTCGTCAAGGGTGTGGCTCTTCACAAGTACCGGCGGTGCAGCCTTCTTCGGCGGCGGCGCTGGTGCGCTTGCGCTGCCGCTACTGCGATTGCGGCTGGACAGCGAGAGCGAGCCTTCTGCGCTGCCTCCCGTCACCACGGTGTTGGCGTCCTTCTTGGTGTCCCCAAAGACGCTCGCGAGGCCCGGCACGCCGCGGCGAGAAGAAGTGGTGCTGGAGTTGGGTGGTGTGTGCGCCTGCACCTCCACGGCAGAGTAGACCGGGCTCGCGGGTGCCTGCGAGAGCGGCGCAGCGCGTGGCGGCGTTGGTGTGCGGTCATCGTTGTAGTCCGAATACCGCGAAGGAAGACTGGCGGCGGCCACGGCGTTAACCCCGTTTGGAGTGCGATTTGCCGATCCATTGGTTGAGGCCGTGCGTGGCGAAACCTGCAGCGCTGTGCCACTACCCGACTGACGGACAGAGGGCGGCTGTGGTGGGGACTGGCTGAAAGGTGCCTTGCCCAGCTCCAGCCGCGCCGACTGCGAGCCGCTCGTACTCGTCGTTGTACGTGGGGGCGTGGATGTTGTCATCGCCGGCTTGAGGTTCGTCGCTGCTGCGGGTGAGGTGGTCTGCTGCGGTGCCTTCACCGGTGTGGGCTGTGCAGAGGTTTTGGTTGGCGGGCGATGCGGCGGTGGTGGCTGTGGTGGGCAGCGTACGGGGCAGGTGGGATCGAGGTCCTTGCTCCACCAACGACATGCGCGGCGCACTGCTCACTACCCCACTCTCGGCTGGAGTTCTGTACACTGCGTGGTTGGCTCGGCGAGGCGGAGACGCGCGATGTTGTCGCGGTGGTCTTCGTGGTGGCCAGAGATGGTTGTGATTGGGGCTTGTTCTGCGCGCCGGTGCTGTTGCTGTTCCGGCCACTACCCCCACTGCTGTCGTCGCTGCTGCTGCTGCTGACTGTCAGCGGCACCGTTGGCTTGCCGGGTGCGAGGTACAGCTGCCGTGGCGGGGAGCGGGCAGACGATGCTGCCGGGGACTGTGCAGTGCGGGCGTTGCTGGTGGTGGCAGTCGTGGCCACTGGTGGAGGGTTCACCGGTGTTGTTTTGGTTTCCCGTCCCAGCTGGGGAGCTGGCAGGCGTGCGGGCGTTGCTGGACGGGGTGCGGCTCACCACCGCGCTGTCAGACGAACCGCGCTTCACAAAAGGCTCTGCTGCTGCTGGTGCGGGGGGCGGCGCGGTTGTCTTCAGCGGTGGCGGTGGCGCGGCAGACGGCGGCTGCGTGGAGGGGACGGGAAGAACCGACATGGACGCCTCGCGTGAGTTGGCGCGGCTGCTGCGGCGGCTCAGACGCGCCTTCTCCTTCTCCCGCTCCTCCAGCAAACGTTGGTTGAAGGTCTTGATAGCCGTGTTGATTGTCTTCGCCTCGGGCGGTGGGCCAGAAGGCTGCCCTGCTGTGGTTGCGGGGGAGGCGGAAGGGGAAGTTGAGGTGGAATTCGACCCTGCCTTGTTCACCACACCGTTCGTCAGCGACACACGTTCTACTTTCCCTGCAACCGAGGCTGTTGAAGGGGGAAGGGCCGGCACTGTGTTGCCAGACGGCGGCGCTGTGGGAGGCGCGGCACCTGCGTTGTTGCTGTTGTTGCCGTTGCTGCCGTTCATCCAGCCTAGCGGCGGTCGACGTGCGGGTGGCGTTGACGCTGCGGAGCTCGTCGGCGACGTACTCGAGTTCAGCGGCAGCCGCGCACTGCGTGTGATCGTGGCGTTGGTGCGCACAAGACCGGCAGACACGGCCCGCGTGGAGAGAGACGAGGGGGCGGACGATGGTGTGCTACCGCTTCCTGCAACCGGCGGCAGCGCAGTCCCTCCGCCTGCTGTGCTGCTACTCGAAGCGAGAGGCAGGCGTCCTGCCGTGGTGTGCCGCGGTTCACTCGCAGCGTGCGTCGCCATGTTTGCCCGCTCCAGCGAGTTCGTGACGGACACGGGCGGGGTGTGCCAGTCAATGCCGGATGTTGTGTTGCGGCGACTTGTATTTGTGTAGCGCGGAACAGCACCACTGCTGCTGCCCTGTGCGTCGCTCGAGAGCGGCTTCGATGAGGGGACGTTGGGCAAGGCGGCGTAGGTGTTGCGCCGACGGTTCAGGCTGCTATCAAGGGAAGCGCTCGACGAGGTCGTCTTGTCCAGCGCTGTCATGGCAGGTGCTGCGGAGCGCTCGCTGGTGTTGTTGTTCTTGCTGCTGTTGGGTGGAGAGGCGGACGACGTGCCTCGCACAGGAGGACTCTCCATGTGCCTGTGTGCGTGTCTCTGTCTGTGCGTGCGGCGATGTAGGTGTCCGCAGGCTTCAAGATAAAAAAAGTGTACTAGACGAAGAGGAGAGAAAAGAAAATAGTAGAATCAAAAACCCTTAATTTGCACTGCGCACTGGGGATGCCTTCCTTCGTCGTAAAGTACAGAGAAAAAAAAGCACGGATACCGTCGAGGCAAACACAAACACACACGATCCCAGAAAGCCTTATATTGTGACACAGCGAGTCTTTAAGCGATACAACAACAAAAAAAGATCAGCGAATGATGAGGCGAGGGGAACTCTACGAAACAGCTATCACGCACAAACAGCAACAACAGCAAACAGCAAAGTATCGACTGCTGTGTCCTGGGACAACTCGGCAATCAAACTTTCCCTCTAAAAAATGGAAAGCGCGGGCAGGAAGAAGAAAATCAACGGCCGCTCTTCTCGAAGTGTCCGAATTTAGATCTTGGTGGGGAGACCGGGCAGCTACTCCGTTGCGGTCCCTCCCTCTCTGTGTAAAAATTGAGGAGAAGGAAGAAACGAAAGCTCCGCTTGTGTATGTGTTCGTGCGTGCGTGCGTGTATGTGTGGGTCTGTAATAATCGCTCGTCACTGTGTTCCAATGCAAATGAGCTATAGGGGGGAGAAAAAGAAGAAGAAAGCAATAAGAGCGGCACCTCGACTACCGCAATAGCAGCAGCAGGAGAGGAGAGAGAGGCGAACAACAACAATAACAACAACAGCAAAAAATAACTTCTACAAGTCTAAAGGAAAGAGAGACGGAGCAGAGAAGGACTGGCGAGGAGTAGAAGCGAATGATGTGCCGAAGTCACCTCTACAAAAACACAAGAAATAAAACAAAAACAAATACGAGAACAACGATGTTTGTCCGTCTCGACCTTCTCTTACAACTCTTTCTGTCTTTCTCTCGTTCACTATCTGCTATATAAATAGATTTTTTTGTTTCTTTTCCTCGCCGTGTCGTTGTACACGATGAGCTTGTAGAATGAAAAACAAAGGGAAAAAAGAAGATCAACAATGGTGGAAAGAAGGGAAAATACAAACGCACACACCCACACGCTGGTGCACGGAGAGAAGCGCAGGGCGGTCAAAAAAGAAACCAAGGTGGTAATAAAAAGGGGAAAAAACAGGGAAGGAAGCCGTGAGGGTGAGGATGCAAAGGGGCAGGCCTGCTCAGAATCTTTGTCCCTTACACCTAAAACTGTGCGCCGCTCTGCGTGTATGTGTGACTCAGTGTGTGTAGGTGTGTGCAGTGAGACACGCAGGAAGGGGAGAAACGATCGTGCAGGTAGCACCAGGACGAAAAAAATAGGGCCGCAGCTAAAGGTGTTGTGAAGAGTCCCTCTCGCGGACAACAAAGGCGATTGGAAGGTCTACCCGATTGCCTGTGGGTGTGTGTATGCGCGTACGTGTTCCCCAGTAACGCTGTAGCTGGGGTGAATGACAGGCAGCATGGGTTTAATGGTCGTGTATGCGCGTTCACCAAAATGCGATCAGCAAGAAGAAAGAAAAAGGGGGAAAGAGAAGAAGATAAATAGAGACGTGTATGTTTTTGTGTGAACGAGTGCATGAAGCCGCTTTGAGATAAGTATCTTTTTTTTTTGTTTTGTCTTCTCTCGTCTCCGCTGCCGAGCATGGAGGCGTGGAGGTACACCACAGCAACAGCTGAAGATGACACTCCGGTAAGGACGAAAGCGATGCAAGAGGTAAAGCACACTCACAGATCACTCTTGGTTCTCTCTCTCTTTCAGTGTGTGCTTTGTTTTCCCTGTCAAATGATACACAAGTGACAACGCAGTTTTTATTCTCGCAGAGACCACACAATGCCACATCAAAGCAGTTTCATGTCTTCTTCTTCTCTTTTTTTTTACCATTTTTTTTTTTAACGCGTGTATGTTGTTCATTCACCGCGTCTGCGCTACCGCAGCGACGCGCGCGACCGCGATGACGACGACGGCCCCGCCACGGAAGGAGAAGAAGACCGGCTGCCGGAAAAAGCTTGCAGCGGCGGGCGCCGCGTACCACCACGCTGCCGGTTGAAGTCTCTGGCCTTGAGCAAAAGTCGCTTCGTGCGCCGTGTGCTGCGCAACGCACGGGTGATGCGCTGCGCAGCACTGAAGCCCGTCATGTGCGTCGTCGCACCAACCGTGACGGCCGCCTCGCGCTCCAGCTCCACCCGCTGATGCACCGCGGCCTTTTCCTCCTTCGTCAGCTGCCCCAACTTGCCACTGCTGGTGCCGACCAGCGCATGCCGCCCCCTCGCCGTGCCCATGGCGGATATCGCCGCCTCCACAGCAGACACCTGCAGCTCGGGCACTGGCAGCTTCAGCACCGGCTGCCCCTCCGCAGCGTCTGGCGACGATAGAACAGGTAATTCCAGCACCGCGCCGTTTGTGTCATACCCGATGGCCTGTGCACAGAGCAGCGCGCGCGACAGCAGCACACGCGTCGTGCCGGCCAAGATCCCGTCATAGGGCCGCGGACGCTGGTCAGCCGCGTCGGCATCTCCGACTTCTGCGCTTCCCGCCGTCACCGACGCCATGTGAGCCGCGGTCGGGTCGCTGCTGCATGCCTGGATCGGTCATTTGCAGCATGTCCGCCACCTCAGCCAACATGCGAGGCCCTTGCTGGTGCAGGAGACGCCGCAGCGAGGCGTGCACGACCTTGCGGAGGGCGTAGCGGAGGTGCAGCACTGCCACGCCGTAGTCGAGTGGGTCCTCGAGGTGGAGGGAAGCGTCCAGCACGCCTACGGGAGCCGCCGCCGCCGCAGCAGCAGCAGCAGCCCCGCCGCGTTTGCCGCTCTCGTCCGTCTTGCCACCACCTGTTGGCGCTGTTCTTGCTGCGGTGGAGGACGTAGCTGCTGCTGCTGCGACGGCGGCGGTGGCAACAGGTGCAGCCATCTGCGCCAGTGAGCGGTGCATTGCGACACGCTCGCGTCGCGCGTCGTCGGCGGCCTTCAGCATCTGCCGCGCGCGCCGCAGCTCACCCGCGTCGAGGGTCCGCATCGCGTCGATGTGCATCGCCACCTCCAAGACGGTAGGGAGGTCGATGGTGAGGGCAGCGAGGGCTTTGTGGTGCGTCATGGCGGTGAAGTCGGTGGAGTGGTCGACGTTGAAGGCCTCCATCACTGCCGTGGCGTCGTCTTCCGTCAAGGACGCATCTGTGTCTGCTGCAGATGATCCGGTGTGGTTCGCCGCGCCAGTGGCGGTGGCGCGTGTGCGGCGTGGCGAGTACAAGGGGTTGGTGGTATCGATGGTCGTCTCCACCGTCGTGCCGACTTGCACAAGGGTCAGCTTTCCCTGCCGGTTCGCTGTCGGCGGCTGCCCGAAGACATCCAACCGCTTCGTCATAATTAGGTGAAGTAGCGTGGCCAGCGTCTTCTTCGTGATGTGCACATCGCGCCGCGCAATCGCAGCGACAAAAGCAATCACCACCTCATTCGAAATCGACCCGGCACCACCCTGCTCCACCGACGCGATGGTCGGCGGCTCCAGCGCCTGCCGAAACTCCTTTCGCGTTGTCAGCTCACTTGCGAGGTGCTCGCAGTAGGTGTGCAGCGCGCTGCTGCGAATAGCGCCGCAGGTCAGCAGCTCCGTCGTCGCCTCCAGCAGCGGCGAGAGGGGGACGTCGTGGCGAGAGAGGTAGTGCTCGAGCGAGGAGACGACTGGCTGGAGGGCCACAGGGCTTCGGTGGGCTCCCAGGCTGCGTAGCAGTTTGTCCTGCGTAAAGAAGGGCGTCAGCATGGCGAGAAGTGTGGGACTGCCCACGTAGAGCTCGGCACGTGTAATGGGGTTCAGTGCTCTGTGCGCGCTCGATGCCGCTGCTGCGGGTGAGGACAGCGCCGCGCCGCCACCACCACCACTGCTGCTGCTGCCACTCATCGCGGCTGCACTCCCCACCGCGTCCAGCAGCGTCGCGACCACCGTCACTGCCGGTGCGGTGCTACTCGTCGTCGCCCCCGCAGCGCCACCAGCAGCAGAGCCAGTTTGAGAGTGCGCTGGCACACGCAGCAGCAACGGGTCGCACGAGAAGCCGCTGATGAACAACGTCGTTACCAAATCGCCCATCACGAACACTCGGGTCACCCCGGCTGTGGATAAGATACTGGACAGCGTGTCCTGCAGGACAGTCGCCACCATCCGCCGCAGCTCCTCGGCGAAGCCAATAAGATCAGCCGGATCGCGCGAGGAGGCAGCCGCCATCTTTGCCGCTCTCCCCGCCTTCGCACCCTGCGTCTGCGTCAGCTGCGCCACGATCATGTCCGTCGACCGATGCGTTAAGCTGTCGCCATGCCGTACGAGAGTCCAGGCCACATTCAAGTACTGCAGCGCGGCGCTCTCGAGCAGGTTGCGGTTCACCAGCGCTTGCTGCGTCTGCCGCTCCTGGGCAAGACGACGCACCTCCTGCTCGACGGTTCTGCGACGCATCGAGTTGAAGCTCTGCTCATCCACGGCCGCTGCTGCGCCACCTGCGCCGCCCGTACTCTTCCACTGGCTCAGCTGCAGTCGCTCCCTGACGATGTCCTCTGATCCCTTAATTAGATCACCCAAGAGGCGGTGACGCATCAGCAGCCGCATCGTGAGGGAGAGGAGGTGCGTGTAGGCAGTCATCGACCGCATGTAGCTCAACACTGCCTCCTCCTCTTTCCCTGGCGCAAGGACGGCAAGGTGCTGCAGACTTGGAAAGTGTTCCCGCAGTCGTGCACACCACGCCGCAACGCGATGGCGCTGTGGAGCCGATAGGAACGCTCCCTGCCACCGCCGTCGCGTGGGTCGTGGACGCCGGCAGACGCCACCCACGGCACAGGCGGTCCCACTGCTGCTGCCACACGCCGTTCGCGGTGGGGAAGACGGCCATGCTGCGCTCCACCGTTGCCCAGACAAGGAACGCGCTGTCGTCGAGCCGCGGCCGCAAGAGCCAGTAGGCGCGTGCCGCGTACGTCACCACTGCCTCAACAAAGTCTCCCACCGCAGCGCTGTCGCCACCGCCTCGCTGAG
Source organism: Crithidia sp. LVH-60A (assembly GCA_030078075.1). Taxonomy (NCBI): domain Eukaryota; phylum Euglenozoa; class Kinetoplastea; order Trypanosomatida; family Trypanosomatidae; genus Crithidia; species Crithidia sp. LVH-60A. Next base: position 552,580 of record CP119659.1, read on the forward strand.
TAGTCGTGGCGGTGGTGCTGTGCTGCTCCTCCACCGCTGCCCCCGGCCGCCAGCCAGCTCGAGGACTCCCGCAGAGCATCTCCGTGTCTCTTTGCCTCCGTGCTGCGGCTATCGAGGCCGCTCACCCGCCGTGCCAGCGCGGAGAGCAGCGAGAGAACCACGGGCAGGGGCACAGGGTCCGGCATGGCGGCGAGGGCGGCCAACCCTGTCGCCTCCGCATCGAACTCGCCCGCGAAGGTCTCATCCGATGGCTGTTCGCCGCTCTTCTTGCTGCCGCGTGGAGAAGCTTGGGCGCCCATCAGCCGCCGGCCATCATCGTGGTGCCCGAGGCTGTAGTGTTCAGGGAACCAGTGGTCTCGCAGGGAGGCACGAGCGGCAGCTGCAATCGAGCCAACACCACCGGCCTCATCTGCCCTATCACCGCTGCACGAGAAGATGTCCAGCGGCGGCGTGTCGTCGCCCCATCCACCAAGACCACGGCGGCAGTGCTCGCTCTGCCCTGCAGTGGAACCCGCAGCCGTGCTAGTAGCGCTGTTACCGGCGCCAAGTGTCTGCACGCCACGGCGCAGCCGCACCAGAGCCAACTGTGACTCCTGCAGACGCAAGAACGTTGTTTCCGTCGGCGCCAGCAGCTCCTCCTTCCACCGCGCCGTTAACGTCCGCCACAGCGCATCTTCTGCGTCAGCTGCCACGACCCCCTGCAGGCGGAAGAGACTCGCAAAGAGAACCTCTGCGTTGGGGTGGCTGAGGAGCTCGCGGAGAGGGACGTGCGTCACGAGGTCCATTATGTCTTGATAGTAGTCCTTCAGCAGGCGTGCGGCTCCGATGAGGGGTGGTGCAGCACCGTCGCTCCCGTCCTCCACCACCTCCCGCAGCAGCTTCAGCACCGCCACGCCACAGGGGTGTGCGCAAGCGGCCGGCGGTCAGGGTGGCGTGAGCGTGCGCCACGGCAGCGTCCAGCACCACCGACAGCGGCACGGTACCGCTTTCCAGCGCTGCTGCAATGTTGACGTGGGTATAGGATGTGGCTCCGGGAATGCTCAGCGCAGAGGCTCTGGTCACGTTGGCGGCGCCAGCACTCAGTGACATGGCCAGGCTCGCCTCGGATGCATCGCCAGCCATCTCGCCCTGAGCGGCAAGACGGCAGGCACGCTGGCGGTCCTCCTTGACTGCTGCTGCATCCTCGACGACATGCTTTGCGGCCACCGCCACCACGTCAGCCACAGGCGGTGTTGTCCCGCGCTGCGCTGCGTAGGCCGCGACAGCTTCGCGCAGCACCCCAGCGAACTCACCACGTGAGGCCACCGTCGTTGCTGCGAGAAAGCGACTCTTCTTTTTGTCGCTGCTGCCGCTGCTGCTGCCGGTAGCGGCTGTGTGAGCTCGGTGAACAGTCGCTCCCACACACCGCAGAGCAGCGCACTGCCGGGCTTGTAGGATCGCGTCGCAACGAGCTGGATGCGCAGCGCGTCAACCACCGCCGTGAGGTCGTCTTCTTCGCGCTGCCGTAACGCAAGGCGGATGGAGAGTCGCTGCCACGCGCGCGGTCCGCGCAGGAGGTGCTGCACACCGCACACGAGGGCGGTGCACAACGGCCGCGTTGGCGTCTTCTCCTTGTGGTGCACAGCGTCATCCCCCGCAGCGGCAACGCGCTCGACGAGGCTGTGCACGCGCTCAAGCAGTCGCTGCACCGCCAGCGTGCACCGCGGCGTGAAGAAGCGCTCCTTCTGATCGAGTGGAATCGCGATGCTGAGGGTGCTCGCGACGCAGAGCGCGGCCCAGAGCACCTGCGCCTCCTCCGCCGCGAAGCACTCCGCGCGCTGCTCCCCTGTGAGCAGCAGCAGACTCTGCACGTTCGCCGCCAGCGTGCGGCACAGCTCCGTCACGGCAGCCTCGACCACGACCCGCAGGTCCTCCTCGCCCTCGCCCTGCTGTCGCGCGAGAAAGAGGCGTGCCCACTCCAAGCACGCATCCATCAAGGCCACGAGGCAGTTCGCGTAGTAACTGAAGTCTTGTCTGAGTTCGGCAAGGGCGGCCGCGGCGACTTGCTCGCCATGCTGCCGCGCTGTGTGGGCGGCCCAGAGCGTCGCGTAGTACCGTCCGATGCTGCGGCTCACCTCAGCCACGGCTTCATCCTCTACAGCAGTACTAGCGGTGCCGTCTCCGTCCTGCAGTAGCAACTGCTGCTCCTCGCCGTCCGCTGCTGCTGCTGCGTCCTGCCACGCACGGTACTTGCGCGAGGCGAGCTGCACGTACGCGGTGGCCTGCTTTAACCCGAACGTCAGCACGCGGTACTGGTCGCGGGTGGACCGGGCAAAGAGACCGTGCAGGGGGGAGCGGCGTGGGTAGCCGAAAAACGACTCCGCATCCAAAGACATGAGGTCTGACAGCGTGAAGAGGGCCTTGGCAAGGTCATGGGGCAGCGGGCTGTCCTCCTGTGGCGACGGCACGGTGCGGATCTGCGAGAGAATCGCCGTTGCAGCCACCGCGCGAACCGTTTCTGGAAGGATGCGGTGGCGCTTCAACTCGAGCTTCGTCGCCGTCTCGGCCACGTTGCACGCCCACGTCATCACCGACCACCCACCCGCGCTGCTGAGGTGCCCAACGAAGTCCAGCAGCACCACCGCTGCTGCTTCTCCCAGCCCGTCCCCGGCATCCGCAGCAGCACCGCCCTGCGAGGTCGGCGTGAGAGCGGTGGCAGCCGCAGTGGCGGAGGTGGGTAGTTCGTCTATCTGGCGAGCACTGCGCTCCTGCTCTCGCAGGAAGTGCTCCATGAAGCGCACGAGAAAGCCGAGCTGACGCGCCTTGGAGGGCTTCGCAGCGAGGAAGGGGGTGGCCTCCGCGCCTGCAGTGCGGGCCGGCTGCGTCGCCGCACGAAAGGCCTCGGCGTCCGCACAGCACCGCTGCAGCCACGCCATGAGTGCCTGCGGTGTCGCGTTGCTCGCTGGCGCCTTGGCCGGCCCCGCTGTGTCCCACGCCTGACGCCCGAAGCGCACACGCGAGCCCCACACATCCACGTACGCGGTAAAGGCCTCCCGGACACCGTCGGCGACGACGCTGCTGTGCGGCTCGATCGGCTGCGTCTGCCAGAGCACCGAGTTGCTCTGGTCCAGCAGGCCAAGAAACACAGCCTCGGCGCCGTGGGCGAAGGTTGCCTCCCACCACGGCGACACCGACTTGGCGGCAACGTGCTGCGTCATGTCCGGCAGCGCCACCGGTGGCATGCCATAGTCAGCGGCCCGCTTTAAGCCTCCCCTGCCGGTGGTGCGGATGCAGTACAGGCCCACCTGCAGCAGCACGCGGCTCCACCGACTCTGCAGAACATCCGTTGGCGTCGTGAGCGGACTTGCCGTGTATCGAGCCAGGGGTGAGAGAAGCATCAGCGCTGCCTCGCACACGCTGCAGTGCGTGGCGGAGCTGTGCGTCGCGAGGGAGCGGCGGAGGCCCGCAACAAGGACGGGCAGGATGAGGGGGAGCAGGTACTGGTCCGCCCAGGCGACCAGCGCGGCGGTGTCCGCGCGGAGGCGCTGGTGTACCTCAAAGAGACTCTCCACAAAGGCCGCGTAGCAGCAGAGCAGGCGCGCGTCGGCGTCGGCGGCGAGGGTGTCGAGCAGCTGCGTGTACACCCGCACAATATCTGCCCGCTGCACCGTTGTCGTGGCCGCCGCCACCCCTTCGCTTGCCGTGCTGCGACGTTCGTGCCGCCGCCCTCTAGACGCGATGCTTGAGGCAGACCGTACGCTGAAGAGCAATGCACGCAGGCTGTGCAGCACGCACGCCAGCGTCACCTGCTTCGCATAGAGCGGCAGCGCAGCGACCACCGCGTCCTCGCGCAGCGCCGTCAGCAACTTTTCAGCGTTGGCCAGCACCGCCGCCGGGTCCTGACGTGCGCGGAAGAAAAGGAGGACCAAGTCGGCAATCATGGTGTTCGTCCACTGCGTGGCAAAGGCGTTCATCGCAGCTGACGCGGCAACCGCAGAAGACACCAACGCCTTCTCTCCCCTTGTTGCTGTCCACCTTGGCGCTCAATGCCGGCATGTAGTGCAGTTGCCGCAGCTGCCACAACGCCTGGACTGTCTCCCATTCTAGCAGGCTGTCTGTCAGCAGTGTGTTCGCGCCGAGGGCGAGGACAATCTGAATGCGCTCCAACTCTCTGTTGCGACGCGGCAGGCCGTTCGCGGAGAGCAGGGACCGGCTGTCCTGTGCCGCAGTGCTGCAGATGCGGAGGAGGATGCCGCCAAGGGCGACGAGGAGGTGGTCGAGGGATTCGAAGACGCCGAGACCCAGCTGCTGCTGTGCAGACGCCACCACGGCGAGCACCTCACGCAGCACGCCTTCTTCTTCTTCTTCTTCCTCCACACCGTCACTCCCGCGCTTCTCTCGCGGCGACGCACTCGCGGCGGCCCCCTCTGCACCACCCGTCGTAGACGGCGCCACACGCAGCGCAGACAACAGCAGGAGACGCACAACAGGCGGGAGGCAGCTGCGCAAGACCTGCGTGGTGCTCCAGTCCCCAGTGCGTGCTCGCGTCGTCGCCGCCTCCACCGCCGCAGACGCCGGCAGCGCGTACAGCATCATCCACAACTCCGTCCTCGCACGCGCGGCTGCGGCCCACGTCTCCTCAACGACGCGGTCGCGGTCGCCGTGGGACGCGACACCAAAGCGGTGCGTGAGGAGGATGGAAGCCTCGCGTGAGACGACCAGCACGTCAAAGATGGCGCTCGTCGTGGCGCGAGCCTCGGCTGCCGAGGAGGACGCAGACGGCTGGTCCCTTGCGGCGTGCCCGCCACTGCCACCATCAGAAGAGGCGGCGGCGGTGAGAGTGTTTGCACTGCCGACGTGGCGCAGCCGCGATGAAAAACGTGGTGACGGACTCCTCCCACCGCTGCTGCCGCTGGCACTGATGGTGGCTGCCTTGACGCTGCTCCGGTCCTCCGCGGCACCGCCGTGCAAAATCGAGTGCGTCGCGGCGTCGGCGTCCTTGTAGAAGAGAGAGCGCTTGCCGCGGAAGCGCTGCAACGGCGGCGGATTCCCTGCGCCGCCCACCGCGTTTTCTGTCCCGTCTTCCCCGGTCATCTCCCCCTCCCCAACCACTTCTGCACCGTCACTACCCATCATGCCACGCGTGGCGTCCGATGACAGCGAGGACGGAGTGCTGCTTTGCGCTGCCCTTGTTGTTGACAGCAGGCGTTCATACGGGACACGATCAAAGCGCAGCACGTCGCGCAGCAGTTCACCCGAGCGCTCTAGCTGTGTCTCCAGCGCAGCCACCACATCACACAGCACCAAGCCCTGTACCCTGCTGCTGCCTGCTGCTTTTCCCACCACTGCACGCATGGCGGCAGCGACGATTCGGAGTTGCAGCGTGCAGCTCGTCGCGTTCATCCACAGCGGCAACATGCGCAGCCACCACAGCGCAGCAAGCGCGCCGCTCACGCGCGTGTCCGCCTCCTCTCGCGTCCAGCGGCGCGCCACAACATCCCACACGGCAGTTGGGGCGGCAGCGCGGGTAAGACTAATAAAGTCCACGTCTCCGTCTCCGTGCAGCTCCTCTTGCCGCGCCGGAGCTGCGAAGGCAGACGCGCCTTCCTTGGCGAGCACACGCTGCCACGCCGGCTGCAGCACCGCGTACACCGGCAGCACTGTGTGAAAGCTGTTAAGCAGCGCGAAGAGGGCTTCGCGGAAGGGCGTTCTGGTGGACGCGGGCTCGCTGGATGCCGTGTCGTCGCCGCTGCCGCTGCCGCCCATCACCGACCGCTTCTCCAAGGCGAAGTCGACGAGAGCAGCGAGGCCCTGCAACGCCTTCGCTTCCACCACGTAAAGACGCCGTGCCGACTCCCGCGTCGCCAGCTCCGCTATGTTGGTGGGGGTGGTAATGTGCGCGAAGTGAAAGGGGAACCCCCCCCCCCCCCTCCCCCCCCCCCCCCCCCCCCCCAAAAACCCCCCCCCCCCCCCCCCCCACAGACACCCCCCCCCCCTTCTTCTCCTCATTGTATCCCCCCCCCCCCCCCCCCCCCCCCCCCCCCCCACCCAAAAAAAAAAAAACCCCCCCCCCCCCCACAAAAAAAAAAAAAAAAAAAAAAAAAAAAAAAAAGAACAAAAAAAAAAAAAAAAAAACCAACTAAACAAGGCGGCCCCCCCAAAACGAAAAATCAAAAAAAAAAAAAAAAAAAAAAAAAAAAAAAAAAAGCGGGGGGGGGGGGGGCGCCCCCCCCCCCCCCCCCCCCCCCCCCCCCCCCCCCCCCCCCCCCTCCCCCCCCCCGCGGCCCCCCCCCCCCCACACACCAACACCCCCCCCCCCCCCCCCCCCCCCCCCCCCCCCCCCCCCCCCCCCCCCCCCCCCCCCCCCCCCCCCCCCCCCCCCCCCCCCCCCCCCCCCCCCCCCCCCCCCCCCCCCCCCCCCCCCCCCCCCACACCCCCCCACAACCAAACACAGAAGGAGTTCTCCAGCCAGTGCAGCGGAGCCAGGTTTTCTATACCGACGGCACGACGTTCCGGGGTGCGGTTTGCGAGCATGAAGCCGGCGGCAGCAGAGGAGAGCGGCGAGGAGAGGAAGGAGAGTGCGTTGGTGGTGACGGCATCGGCCCCTTCCGTGCAACTGCCGCTGCTGGCCATTGCCACTGTGGAGGGCAGCACCGCGTTCACCGTCGTCGTCGATGCCGCGAGCGCCTGCCAAATGATGCTGATGCGATGCAGCGTAAAGCCAAAGGTGTCTGCCAGCAGACGAATCGCAGAGTCCAGCGGGAGCAGCTTTGCATCCGCCGCTGCTCCCTTCGCTGGCGCTCGTGCTGCTGGTGCTGTTGCCTCCGCGAGGAGAGGGGGCAGAACGTGGTGCACCACACAGCCAGCGCGGCTGCTGTGCGGCGAAGAAGTTCCCACCGTTTCTGCTTTCCCTAGTGGTGCTGCTGTCGTGTCCCCCTCCTCGGTGACGAGACGGGGGATGTGCTGCCGAGGGTCGGGGCAGGCGGCCGTTGCCTCCAGCGCGGCGTGCGCGCCGACAAGCATGCGGCGCTGCCATCCATCAGCGTACCAATGCGATGCGGACCGCGCACGGGCCGCGGCATCGGCGGTGAAGTGGGCTCTTGCCGGGCGAAGCGAGAGAGCAACGGCAGTTGTAGCAGCAGCAGCAGTGGGAGTACTCGCTATGTCCTCGCTCCTCCTCGGGTCCTCTGCGGGTGGCTGCGGCTCTCCGCGATCGACTCCGTCGCCGCCGTCTACCGCTGCTGATGTGGAGAGTGACGTGCCTGCGTCGATCTCGGCATCTAGGGGAGACGGCAGGTGCCCCCGGCACGTCCTGGCTGCTGAGACGGTGGGACTCTGCGTCGGAGGGCGGCGGTGGCGATACGGGCTGCTGCTGCGGCGCTGCCGTCTTTGCTTTTTTCCGCCGCGTCGTCGTCGCCTTTGTTGCCGCTGACTTCGGTCCCTTCGCGGTGGATTTCTGGCGAGGTGCCTGTGCGATGGGCGTGGACTGAAAGCAGGACCGGAGTTGCACCGCAACGGCAGCCGCAGCCGCAGAAGCAACACCAGTGCAACTTGATGCTCCTCGGTCGCTCACCGCTTGCACGAGTACGCGGCGAAAACCCATTTTGGTCTTTACCTACCGACACACAACTTCACTCTCTCACTGACTGAAGGAATGGGTGTAAAGCGTGAAGGTTTAGGCAGGACGGTCTAATTCTCAGTTTTTTTTTGTTTAGTTTGGCGGAAGAGTTCTGTAAAGATGAAATATATTATTTAAAGGAGAGAAGATTAAAGAAAAGGAAGGCAGACCGCAGAAATCAAATAATGCGTTGCCGTGTGTGAAGAGCGCTGTTGTGGTGTGTCAACACCTAAACAACAATAAAACAAAAAGCAGTTGGGCCTGAACAACCGCAGTAGAAGGCATGCGCAAAAAACGCCTCTCTGTCAATACTTGAAGAGGCTGCCGTCTCCGCACTGGCAAATCGAAGGATCCACAACGACACTGTTCCCTCAACAATTTGCATAGTTGCACCACAGAAGAGGAAGTTTGTGGAAGGAGAAGAAGAGAATGTTGATGTTGCATGCTTGTGACTTTGCATGTACCAGCAGTGAGAGAGCGCGTGAGCGAATGCGCTGCATTCTCCAGTTAGAGACAAGGTATGTGTCCACAGCGTCACACTCGACCGACAGACCGCCCTCGCCAGCTTGTCGTGCGAAGGAAAGGCAACCGCCAAAAATCTCCGCTTCTGTTTTTTCCCTGCAGCAAGACGAAGAGAGAAGACCCATTTGAAAAAAAAAAAGAAGGTACTGATGTGCCGCAGCAATACGATGGACAGCAGCAGACACCTCTGCTTCTCTCTTTCGTCGTCCGCAAAGAAAAATTCTTGCTACTCCACCCTGTGTCCGTCACTCGCGGTTGTGAGCGTTGGAAGAAACCCATCGATCGTCGTTGTAAATTATGTGCGTTAATCATCAGGAGATGTAATTGCACAGCTTAAATCGTATCAGTTAGGAAAAGAAAGAAAAATAACAGACAATACGACACGTCACGCGCCGCCGCCAAATCGTACAGCCATCCAAAGCTTCACCACGTCTCCGACACTCTTCGCTTGAGAGATTTAGACACGCCCCCGGCCGAAAGAAAAAAGGGAAGAAGATGCGCCAGCGCAACTCTTTTTCAGTTTGAATTGAGAATGAAGAGCGTTAAGAATGAGAGAAGGGCCATGCTTCTAGACACGCACAGCCTGCTTCTTCTTCGTCACTCCAACAGCGTTAGAGAAAGAAAACGACGCATCAGCGCAGCAGAACCGCGCTGACGAGCCGCGATCGTTACCACCGTCTTCACCTTCACAACAAGGTCAACAAACAACAATATAAAATAATACTAAGAATCACAACATGAAACGGCTGCAGCCACCACAACCAAAGACTTATCACATTCTTTAAACGTTGAGTTAAAACGGAAAATTACCAGAAGAAAGAAAAAAATTGTCTCAGCTGACAAACGAAGCTACCGAATTCGGACAGAGAAGAAGAAGATGAAAAGAAAAGAAAGAAAGATTGGCATCGACACCCACAACCAAAAACCCGCCATCATCATGAAAGGTTGCGCTCAATGACATCGCGCAGCATGCTCGGGTCCTGCCCCACCTTCACGCAGGCCGTCCCGACGCGCGGACGCGCACCGACCATGATGGCCGAGCTGATCGACCGCAGCTCATCGCCGACGCCGCGCGTCATCGCGGTGTGCAGAAAACGCTTCGACGAGGCAAAGGTCATCTGGAAGAGCGGACTCGCGCTGTGCGAGATGACGCCTGTGAAGTTGAAGTTCTCCCAGACACCACGGTGCGTCGCGACGTCGGCAATCAGCGTGAGGTGGTGGTAGTCGACGGCGTAGCGCTTGAAGAGTTTGTCCAGCTCGTCGAAGAGCGCCTTGTAGCCGCTCTCCACGCCAAAGGACGTGCACATGTCGCGAATATCCGTCGAGCGTGCCTTGCGCACCTTGATCGCCCGCGCACGCACCGTGAAGAGGGTGAGAAAGGCGGTCACGTTGCGGATCGTTGCGGCGCGGCCCTGGAAGACCATCTCACCACTCGACGGGTCCTCTGCCTTGCGGGTGTAGGTGACGGCGTCGAACTGGGCCAGCCACGAGGGGAAGGTCTGCTGCGCCAGCGCGTTCTCGAGAACATCTGGGATGACCGCCACCACCTGGTCAGGGGATTGGATCGTCACGTTCACCATGAAGAGGTCGTCTGGCAGCTGCACGACACCGTCGCGTGCCGCCGCCTCCCGCAGCACCGGCGCAATCTCAACCCGGTACTTTTTGTTGCCGAAGACGGCGTGAATCGTGGGGAACTTCTCGTAGCTCGACGCCTCGACCCGGCCATGGCCGTTGCCCGCACCCGCAGTGTCACTCTTTAGGTACGACTTCGCCAGCGCCTCCTCATCGAATCCCTCGTCTTCTGCGTCGTCGTCGTCGTCGGACCTCGCACCGTTGCGCTTCGCCTTCGACTTGCGCTGCGACGCTCCTGCGGCCCCCTCCTCATCGCTATCGTTGTCGCTCTCGTTTCCGCTCTCGTTGTCCTCGTCGGAGTTGCCGCCGTTGCCACCGCGGCGGGGAAGGCGATCGTCATCGCCGGCGTCGCTGCCAGCAGCCGACGGCGCCGCAGCCGCCCCGAGCGCCGGCGTGTTCATCTGCGTCGAGCGGTCATCGTCGTTCTCGTCGTCGTCGCTCGCACCGGCCGCACCAACGCCGTCGTCCTCCATCTGGCTGAGTGGGTCCTGCGTGGCGTCCTTCATCAGGCCGGCTGCCGCCCCACCAGCGCCTTCCCGCTCCTCCTTGGACCGGCCGCGCATCACCGTCACGACCTGCCGCGCGAAGTTCTTCAGCGTCTGCATAAAGGACTGGAGGTGCTCAGGGGCCGACATGCACATCGTCCGCTGCTTGTGCTGCAGCAGCGCCTTGGAGAAGAGCAGCGCCACCGTCACCTGCGTGCCCTCCGCACTGCGCGTGACGTGGTAGTGGTAGCCAGGGGTGCTCACGCGGCCCTCGCCGGCCGGCACGCGCGCCATGCAGTCCGTCAGCCGCGTCGCCACGCCCGCCTGCACGATGCGCGAAATGGCCGCCTCGTCCGCCTCCGCTGCCTTCTCGACCGGCACGACGATCGCCACCTGCTGCACAGATGCGTAGATGAGGAGCTCACGCAGACGCGGAATGCCCTCCGTCACGTGCGTCACAGTCGAGCCTGCGCTGTGGAAGGTGTTCAGCGTCATCTGCGTCGACGGCTCACCGGCAGCTTGGGCCGCCAGCAGACCAACCGGCTCGCCAGCATCGCAGTACGCCCGCACGCGGCGCCGCGTCGTCAGCTCCGTCATGACGTCGCGGTAGTAGGCGATGCTCTCCCCTCGCTTCTCCGCCAGCTTCTCGCTCAGCACACCGTTCTTCGCCCACCGCGCCACCTGCGACACCTTCTTGAAGAGGGGAAACTGCGCCTTGGTCTCGAGGTAGGTGTCGAGACTCGTCTTGTAGGGCCGCGGCAACGGGTCGCGCTGTGCCTCCGCCTCCAGCAACGCACGCTGCGCCGCTCGCATCGCCGCTGCCACGTCGTTCGGCCGCTCCCGCTTTCCCTGGCTATTCCGCGTGCCGTCCTCGGCGTCGTCCTCGGCCGTGGCAACACCGGTGTTGATGTTCATGCGGCGGCCCAGATCGACGCAGTTGTCCTTGACCACCTCCCACGCCTGCAGCGACGACGTGCGCATCGGGTCGAGACCGTCACCGCCGTAGAGAAACTGCACCACGCTACCGTTGGCGTCCCGCACGGAGTGGTCCCACTGCACGACGAGGCTCTCCATGCCCTTGATGAGGCAGCGCTGCAGGTGACCAGAGCGGGACGTCTTGACGGCCGTGTCGATGAGCCCGTCGCGGCCCGCCATGGCGTGGATTGTGTACTCCGCGGGGCGGATGCCCGAGGCGAAGCGGCCGACGGCGTAGCCCAGCGAGCGGGCCCGCTTCTCCGCCACGAAGAAGGGCGGCAGCGTCTTGCCAGAGTTCATGCGGCGCACCCGCCGGCCGTCGAAGAGCTGCTGGCCGAGGCCGAGGGACATCTGGATGGTGTTGGTGTTGCTGCCCTTCGCACCGGACATCGTCATCAAGAGGAGCTGGTTGTGTGGGAAGGGGCGAAGCATGCGGCCGGGCACGAACTCCTTCTGCAGGTTGGTCGCCATCCCCATAATAACGGGCATCACTTTTGCCTCCTCATCGGGAAGGGAAAGCGGGGCGTCATCAAGCTCGCGCAGCAGCGCGGCACGCCGGTCCTCCTGCACCAGCAGCATGTCGTCCATGCCAATCGAGAAACCCTCCCGCTGCAGGCTCATCGTCAGCACGCGGCCCAACGCGCCGAAGAGCTCGCCGACCATGTGTGGGCCGTAAATCTCGTGGATGACGTGCACGACGGACAAGTTGCCCGAGCCGAGCTGGTTCTTGCAGAGGATGCCGGTGATGAGCTCGCTCTCGAAGAACTGCACGTGACCGTCTTCCATGCTTGTCTTTGACGCGACGAGCAGCTCACCCGTGTTGGGGTCGGTGGTGGTGTAGGTGGCGGGCTGCACGAGCGACGTGCCGTGCATGCTGACGCCGTGTGTCTTGCGACGGCCCACGCGGCTCTCCACCACACCCGTCACGTAGTGCACGAGCACCGAGATGAGCTGCTTGCCCGTCCACAGCGGACGCGGCTTCAGCACCGCCGGCACCGGGATGAGCTCCGTCAGCGTCGCGTGCGCGCTCAGCGGGTTGCCGTGCTTCAGCATGTACGGCGCAATACCGTTGTAGACGAGCTGCACGAAGGTGTGGTGGGGCAGGAACTTGTCCCGCAGCGTCAGCAGCACACCGGCGACGATGTGATCCTGAATGAAGCCGCGGATCGGCTTGCCTGAGGTGGGGACAAGGTAGTTGAGGTTGGCGTCCATCAGACACTCCAGCTCCGCCTTCGCCTCGAGACTCTGCACGACGTGGATGTTCATTTCATCGCCGTCGAAGTCCGCGTTGTAGGAGCTGCCGTTCACGTAGTGGAAGCGCAGCGTCTTGAGCCCGGAAAGCACCTTGGCGCGGTACGACATCATCGACACCTTGTGCAGCGTCGGCTGGCGGTTGAAGATGAGGCGATCGCCGTCCACGATGTGTCGGTGCACCGTCAGCGACCCCGTCTGCGCCATCGCGAAGTACTTCATCGCGTGCTGCCGACGCACCGGCTCCGGCACGTGCAGGTCAATGAAGCGCGTCTCCCCGCTCGGCAGGCCAATCTCCAAGTGCGTCGCGCCAGGGTAGACGTCCGGGCCGTTCATCACGCACCGCTTCAGGAAGAGCGTGCGGGCAGCCGAGAAGCCGCTGACCAGTTCGGGAAAAGTCAGCGCGCGTGCGAAGGGCCGCGGCAGCAGCACCTCGTTCGGCTCCACCATGTAATCGGGAGAGATGACGCTGCGGCAGGCCTGGTTGACACGCTTGCCCATCATGTGCATGCGGAAAAGCCCCTCCTTCTTGGCGAAGCTGTCCAGCACGTCGGTGTACACCTCGGTCACCTTGGCCTGCAGGTTGCGCAGGTTGTGCTCTTGAGCGATCTCCTGCGCCGTGCTGACGAGGTTGCGCTCGGGCGTCGAGTTGTTGTACAGGACGTAGTAGGCTTCGATCTGCTCCACAAAGCCGAGCACGTCAGAGAGGCCACGAGTGCGTCCGTCTGCGATGATGGAGCCCGACTCCGACAGCTGGATGCCGGACGAGAGGCGCAGCGGCAGCGGGGGGACGAGGAGCTTGTCGAGGAAGAAGACCTTGTAGTAGTACTGCGGCGGCAGCGGACAGTCGTAGGGCAGGTTCAGCGTTGCCTCGCCAAGGTGGGGGAAGAGGGAGGCGAGGATGGCGGACTCGTGCTGGCAGAGCTGCTTGATGTGCTCCCGCACCCACGACGTGCGGAAGTACGAGTGGCTGCGTCCTTGGCGGCGGTTGATCTCCTCCCACTCCCGCAGCTGCGCGAGCGTCAGCCCACCGTTGGCGACGTTAAAGTCGGCATTCTTCTTGTTGAAGTAAAAGAAGAGGTGACCGTTTTTGGTGGTGATGCGCGGCGAGATGCCCTGGCAGTGCGCGCAGACGTTGCCGTACTCGCGGAACTTGCGCAGCGCCTGCTTGCAGATCTCGTTGCGCACATCGAGCGAGGACTTGTGCGTGCTCGCTGTTGTGTCGGCACCGTCGTCGTCATATGCGGCAGCTGCATCATCGGACCCGTGCTCACCGCCAGCCGCCGCACCGCCCACGCCACGCTGCCGCAGCACCCGCTCCACGTACTCCAGCATCAGCGGGATGTCGTTGATCACCGTCTCGTTGGCATCGCGACGGCGGCGCATCCGCATTTCCTGCCCGTGCGCGTTGGCCACCATGTCCAGGAAGCGGAGGGCGTCGCCAATAAGCCCCGCATCCAGGAGGCGCAGCGCCTGCTGATAGCGGACCACGTCGAACTCCGGCACACGAAGGCGGTGGCAGAAGAAGCACTCCGCCTGCAGCAGCTGCTCCACCTCCTGCGTCAGGTGGGGGTTGATGACGCACAGGTGCTCCTGCCCCCGCACCGGGTCGTTCGGGTAGCGACGCGGCATGCTGATGTAGCCGTAGTGGCCCTGGCAGCGTTCGTTGCCGAACTTGCCGTTCAGCGTGTTGCAGCAGGTGGAGCAGGCCTGCGGGGGGAAGCTGCGTACGTCGAAGTTGCCCATGCGGGTGTCGTAGAACGTCGGGTAGTTGCCGTCGCGACGCACCGTGGGGTTCCACGGCGCGAGGCGGTCCTCCTGGCTGCACCGCGTACGCACCTCCACGAAGGCGATGCGGGCCATATCCTCGGAGGTCATGAGGGAGAGGGAGACGGCATTCTTCTCCGCGTGCACCGCGCGGGTGCGGAGGTCACCGACATAGGCGTGGAAAGGAAAAGCCGTCGTGAGAGACATGATTAGAAGGACGCGCGGTAACGAGCGAAAAAAAAAAAAAGACGACAGTGAAGCTTAAGTCTTAGGGAAGAACAACCAGCGAGAGGTAAAGCTGTGACGACAGGCCAAGCACAACTACCACCTCCTCGCAAGCCTTCTTTTTAAAAAGGAAAGAAAATGTCGGAGGCTTGTGTGTGCCAAAAAGAAGAGTATTCCTTTTTAGAAGAAGCACGTGGCGACGCACCACAGCTGAGGCTTCTCCTTCCTAAATATACCTCTCTTTTTGTCCTCCTTCGCACGTATGCAGTGTGTGAGGTTCGCTACTTTGTGGCGTGGCGAGCTTATGTATTAATGCTCCCCTCTCTGGGGTGATGCCCAACAGAAAGTCAACGTCCTCTTTTTTTTCTTTTTGCCGGTGAGGATAGCTATCAGAGGAGCAAAGGTTCGGCGGTGGGAGAGCACAACCAAAAAAAAAAGGAGCGAGAAAGAGTAAGAGAAAGAGAGGGAGAGCAGGTGAAGGTGGAGAATCAAGCAGAAGTGCTCGCCAACAGAACGCGTGTCGGAGAGTCCCAGTCCAATAAGAGCACGCGGTGTGGCATTACCACCTCCCACACAAGCCAGCCAGCGCAGCTACAGAGATGCAGTCGCGATGCTTCTTATAGGAGTGGGGGTGCTTTCCGTGCAATAGCAACAACAGCAGTGAGCGAAATAGAAAGAGAGAGAGAGACCACTCTAAGCTCTTTGCCTTTCTTGTGTGCAGGCGCCAAGGTGCTGTGAAGTACAAACGCACGCTTCACACCTTAGGGATGGGAAGCCTCGACTGCCCTTTCCCGATAAAAAAAAAGGAGGAATCAAAAAATTGAGAAGTGTGTTGTACCTCACTTCGGTTGCCACGTGTTCTCTTCGATAGCACCCATAGTTCGTCCCCCAGCTCATCTCTTTTTTTTCTTTTGATTGGTGGTTGTTGTGTGTTGCAGCTATTATTGATTTTTTGTTCGTTTACGTCGTCTCGCACTGTATTCTCCATCTACCTTTTTTTTTTTGCTCAATTACACCTTTCTAAGTTCCGGCTCGCCACAACACAACGTCGCGTACGCGAGAAAAAGAAGAGGGGATCACACACCTCCTCTCTATCCTCAACAACAAGGGAGAGAAAGATGAAGACAACGCCGGAGAAGAGAGTATGAAACATGTGCACACCTACAAGTGTGCGTGTGTGTGTGGGTGCGTGCGCTGTGTCAGCTGATGCAGACAGGAAGAGACCTCCAGAGAGAGGTAGAGAGAGGATGAGAAATAAGAGACACAGAGACGTCGAGAGCTGCGCAGCGTAAACCTTAGCACACACACGTACAGACGTCCAAAGAAGTACACGGAAAGAGAGAAGAAACAAATAAAAAGAAGAAAACGCGCAGGTGACTGCACCACCACAACCACAACCACAACCACAATCACTCTCACAACCACAACAAAAACAAATACAGGGCAACAGAGAATTACTGTAAGGCACACGCGGGAAGAGAAAAATAAAAGCGCTCGGCTACACCGCAAACGCAGGAAAAAAAAAACAACAAGAAAAACAAATGCGGCACACAACTAAGAGAGAAAAAAGTATTCAACCCCATTAGAAAGGAAAAGACAAAGAACGGAAGTAGGTAAGAGGTAAGCATCACCTCAGGTACACCGCACCACTAGAACAACAATTACAACGGTTCAGAAAAAAAAAATGAGGCAGAGGGAAAGACAACACAATGAAGGCCAGCGATACAGAAAGACAGCGGGCACGACAAAACCACCTTCAGTGAGGGAGCGAACACAACCACAAAAAGGGAGGAGGTAGGGAGAAGAAGAGGGGGAAAAAAGAGACTAGGTGAGCGTTTTTTTTTCTTCCCCTCTTATGTGCGTCTGTGCGCCGCTTTTTGTTTTGTTCAAAGCGACATGCATTACTCTACGGTGTAACCAAGACACACACCCAACCCCGCCGACACTCACAGTTGTTTCTTCGCCCGCTTCGCTGCCTGCTCTCGCTGCCTTCGCCCTCTCCTCTGTCCACTCCGTTCTCCCTCCACAGTCCTCACCAAACAACAGCAACAATAATAACAGTGCCACGCACAATCACTCATGCAAGCTCACATGCGTCTGCGAAACATTAAAGAAGAAAAAAGAAAATCTAAGCTTTACCGGAAAGCGAGGCGATAGAAAGAGGATGGCCAAGTCAGCGTACCTCTGCCACTCAGCTGTCCCCCTCGCCCCATCTCTCGCTTATGCCACGGTGCTTCGTCCTTCCTTCTCTTTCTTGCTATCGAGAAAGAAAGAGAATCGGAGACGGGGGCTGTACCTAGTAGTCGGTGCCCTCCAGCTCCGACCACGCCGGGTAGCGGTAGCCGCCCAACGCCTCCTTCAGCGCAATCGCCACGCTCACACACAGCTCATCCTGAAAGGTGGCCGACACAACCTGCACGCCCTTCGGCAGGTGAAAGTCCGCCGGCAGGTGCTCGGAGCGCTCCTCGTAGATGGAAACCCCCTTGCGCCGGCTGGCCATGATTGCACCGGGCCACACCGGACACGCCGTCGCCGGCAGCTGCAGGACGTTGAAGGCGGCCGTGTACTGGAACTGGAACGGGTTCCAGAGGGGGAAGTGGTGACGCGGGGCGGCCGTCGGGAACGTGGGGCAGATGATCACCCCGTCCTTCGCCAGCAGCGCCTCCAGCCCCTTCTTGAAGGGCAGCAGTCCCTCATCCCGGCTGATCGTCAACCAGCGCGGGAACAAAATCTCGATGGTCTCGAGCACGCACAGGGCGATGGCCGGCAGCGTGTGCCGCGACCGCCCCACCGCCCACCGCATCGCCTCCGCGATCCAGTTGATACCGCCCTCGTGTCCCTCCGACATGAGTGCGCTAAACTTTGTCTCTGTTGGGTCCTTCGTCAGCACCGAGGCCCACATGGAGAGAATTCTGGCAAAGGGCTGGAACTCTGGCGGCACCGTTCCGCCGGTGGAGCGGGACGGGTTGCGCACGTTGATGTACGTCACCTCCGCCCCGTAGCGCTCCCGCAGCGTCTCGGCCGCCGCGTGCACCGCCTCGATCTGGCTCTGCGACACATGGATGAAGGGCAGCCCAAAGTCCTCGAGGGCGTACACGCGCAGGGGCTGGTGGTTGAGGTCGAGCACCTTCTCCAGCGGTGAGCACGGGGGGTAGGTGACGGGGTCGAGGCGGAAGCCACCGCGTGCGGCGATCTTCGACAAGGGGATCAGGTCCTCTGGGAAGCGGCAGATGGGACCGGTCGCCATATAGTGGTTGGCCGAGGTCTTCGCACCAGGGTGCTGGCCGTTGTTCGAGATGTAGTGCGGGCTGGCCTTGTGTCCGTAAACGCCGTTGAAGAAGGCCGGCATGCGAATCGAGCCGCCAATGTCGCTGCCGAGGCTGAAGGTGGAGAATGCACCTCCGGCGGCGGCACCCTCGCCACCGCTGCTCCCGCCAACGAGGCAGCGCGTGTCGAAGGGGTTGCAGGTGATGCCGTAATT
Organism: Crithidia sp. LVH-60A; assembly: GCA_030078075.1. Taxonomy (NCBI): domain Eukaryota; phylum Euglenozoa; class Kinetoplastea; order Trypanosomatida; family Trypanosomatidae; genus Crithidia; species Crithidia sp. LVH-60A. The sequence goes on from CP119659.1 coordinate 570,515, forward strand.
GTAGTTGGAGCTCTCGTACCACATGCACAGCTCACTCGTGTTGGTGACACCGAGAATGATGGCGCCGGCCTCACGGAAGTTGTGCACGACGGGGCTGTCGACGGCAGAGATGACGTTGCGGCGGGAGGGGTGGCCCGAGGAGTTGGGGCAGCCGCGGCACTCCATGCATTCCTTGATGGTGCAGGGCACACCGAGCAGCCAGCTCGGCATCTTGGCCGGGTCCTTGTGCACGCGCCACGCGGCCCACACGCGGTCCGCCTCCACGGCAGCCGCCATCGCCTCATCGAAGCAGTCAAACACAAGCGCGTTGAGGTACGGGTTGACACGCTTGATGTGATCGATGTAGGTCTTGGTCACGTCCACGCAGCTCAGCTGCCCCTCCCGGTAAGCCTTGCTCAGCTCCTGGGCGGAGAGCTGCTGGCAGTAGGCGATCGGCTGCGCAGGCACCTGCCGCGACGTCTTTGGACCGGCACGCACAAAGGCCGACATCCACCAGTTGCAGAGTCCGCAGACGGCGACAGCGTAGACGCTGAGGCCGAGCAGGTACCCAAAGTGGTAGGCGGCGCCGGCCCCTGCGGCGATGACTAAAGAGAAGAAGACCTTCAGCACCGACATCTTGTGTGTGTGGGGGTGTTCTTTGTGGATTGGGTTGGGGGGTGTGAGGGAGCGAGGGGAGGTGCTAAAGATGAGAACAAACGAACAAGAAAAGAGAAAAACAGTGGGAGAGGGGTGTGTGGAATCCAGAGAGACGCGACTGGCGCTGACGAAGAGAAGAATGAGGGGGTAGTGCAATGCAAACTCAAAGGGCTGCAATGAAAACGCACACAACGACAGAACAACAACAAGGTGCTAGAAGTGGGTGCACACACACCAACACACAGGAAACAAATAGAGGTAGACAAGAACAATAAATATATCTTCGTGAAGTGAGAAGCCTCTGGAAGAATGTCACGACGGGAATGTGAACGGCAGGTTTGTGCCTTTTGAGGGGATGCAGAAGTGCACGTATATGTGCGTGTGTGTAGAATGTCCGAGTCTCTCTAAATGTGCAATCGCAAACAAAAATAGAAAAGAAAACGCAAAAAAAAAAAAAAAACAAGAGGCAAACTTAACAAAAAAAGAAAAAAAAGCCGAGTCACGTGCGGAGCTAAGAGTAAATAACAAAGAACAGAAGTCGACGCAGCGTCACGAACCAGGCAGGCAACGAAATCAAGCTCTCAGCTTAACTCTTTTAGTAATGCTGAAGGTCTCGCTCTCTTTATTTCTCCTTCTTTTCACAGATGGTTGTTTTCCTCTTAGAAAAAAATATTATTATTTGCTGTGTTCTTCGTCGGAAGTTCGTCCTCCACCGTAGGTCCTGGTGTACTGCGGTTATTGTTTTTCCCTCTTTGTTCAATACTTGCGCGCCAACGTGAGCTGGTGTGAGTGTGAGTGAGCAGAGTACGACGGGAGAAAAATGTCCTCTGTGCGTGTGTGTGTGTGTTTGTATGTACGTGTGACCGCAACGTGTCTCAGCAAACGTGAAAAGGGAGGCGACGAAAGTATCAAGCCCAATGACGAAGACTATATCTCGAACAATTAATAGAAATGCAAAAAGATAAAAGAAAAACAGATTTTCTTTTTTTTTCCAATAAATAATTTCAATCTGGATTTAATCAAGACGCGAGGAGAGGGTGAGGTGGGTGAGAAAGCGTTGATGGCGGAGTGTTAGAGGAAAGCATAAAAAAAAATAGGCAAATGGTTGCGCGCAGGCGGGCAGCAGACACGCGCAGCTCTTCTCTCCCTCTTCGATGAACACAGATGCGTGCGCTTCCGCGGAAATATCGTTCTTCATAGGCGCCTCCCGGTTCATCACGAGAGAGAGAAAGAAAAAATAAAGGAGAGATCCAACGACATTTGAAGCCGGCGGCAGGCGAGAAAGCAAAACCTAATGCTCTTTGTTTTTGGCAACTCTCGTGTCACTTTGCAAGACGCATTGTCTCTGGTACGTCCCTAATGAGAAAGAGTTGAAGAGAGAGAGAGAGAGTGGGCGGTCACAGCGGCGATCCATCTGCCCCCGTTCTCTGTGTTCAGTGCCATATTTTCTCCTTTTTTTTCACGTCTTGTGATCACCTCTCTGTTACTTAGTAGTCAACACAGAAACAAATGATAATAAAAAAGAGGAAGAAACACATCACCTAGACAACACAACATCAACGAGCCGCCGCGACAAAATTCAGATGGCGCTCGACGAACGACCCAAGCGTGGGAGTCAGCTGCGGTATCAAAGCTCCTCTCTCACACACGCTCGCCGCCGCTAAGAAGCCGAGCACAGCGGCACAACTTTGGCCTTGAAGCCGCTGCCCCGCCTTCCACAGCAAAAGACAACAACAACAATAACAACGAAAAGGAATTAAGGCAGCTGCCGATACGGTGTGTGATGATGAAGAAAAAAGTAGTCCATGCGGGCCTCAACGATTCGCCATCAGAGGACGGCGGAGAAGAAATAGCACAAACAGAAAACAACACGAGACAAAAAAAAAGGGCGGTGAGAGACGTGCCTCAGCGGTGTACTCTGTTGCCCCCTCTTCTGTTTAAATCTGCAGCGTCGGCGCCGCCTGCTCCGGCTCGTTGCTCGGCAACACAATCGGCTCCAGACCTTCCTGACGGCGGTGCAGCGCCTTCACGTGCTTAAAAGGCACCGCGAGGAGGTTGAGGCCACGCACGGTCACCTCGCCATCCTTGAAGGCGCGCTGCTCCACCGCAGCCTGCAGGAGAAGATCGCCGCTGCCCTCGTAGGCGATGAGGGTGCCTACGATGACGCGGCCGTCTGCCAGCTCCACGCGCAGCTCACGGCCGAGGAAGGGGTGGCTCTCCGCGGCGGCAGCAGAAGCAGCGTCGTTGGCCGTCATTACCGAGTGCGTGTGCGTGTATGTGAAACTTGTCTCACGATTGTTGTTGTCACCTCTGCGATGGTGTCAAGAGCTGTGACAGGAAAATGGCAGAAAGCGCGAATGAAAAGGGACCTGACTGTGTGATAGCACAAGTGGTTGTGTGTGTTTTTATGGAAATGTGTGACGGAAGAGAGCAGTGAGGAGCGTGCACGATGAGACAGCCGAATGAAAATGGAAGGTGAGAGAGCAAGGAGTAAATGAAAGGTGGATCCGTTCGTTACTATAAATAAAAAGAGGTAAAGAACCTTTTTTTTTTGTGAGGCGCTTTACTTTTCGCAGCACATCGCCAACAGTGCACACAACCTACATCATTGGCAGGCGTGCCTTCTCAATGCCACACCATAAACAAGAGAGCATAGATGTTTGTTGCTGCGCAACGAAGCAGTAAATTCATTTTCTCCTCTGACATTCTCTGTCGGGTTCTTTTGACGCAACTCAACACGCAAGGAGAGAGATGAAGTGAAGGGTTGATCACCACAGGAAAGCACATGAGAAAAAACAGAAACAAAGAAAATGAGAGAAATATTCGCATTTACATGAAGACAACGAAGGTAGAAGAGACAGGAAAAAAACGCACAACAGCGCATCAGCGGCCCAACAAGAAAGCCACATTTCTGCGGCGCAGGTGTTTGTATGCGTGTACGTACGTTACACACACACACACACAGGTCAAATCAAAATGCGGACGCGTCGAATGAATACAACATTAAGACCCTTTCGTACATCCGTCATTTTACCCTTTCCCACAGCGAGAAGGGCGTGATACCAATACACGGAGACAACGCAACGAGAAGGGAAGTAGAAAAGATTAAAATTTTGAATGCGAAACGCACTCTCTTCGTCCTTCTTTGCACTTGTCCTTCCTTTTCAATGTTGTTCTCTTCCCTCACTTTTTCTTTGACTGCTCCATCTGGCGCAGCATCGTCGTCTGCAGCCACTCCATGCCCTCGTCAATGCCGGCGCCTCGCAGCGCGTTCGATGCAAAAATGTTCATCGGGTGGTCGCCCATGATGCTGTTCAGCTCCACAATCTGTGTCAGCTCCATGGGCGTCTTCGCACCCGCCACGTCCATCTTGTTTGCGAAAAAGACAAACGGTGTCTTCGTGTTGCTGAGGTCGGCGTGGCGAAGCATCTGCTGGAGTTCGTCCTTCACGACGCACATCCGCAGCACGTCCGTGCTGTCAATGACAAAGACAACGCCGTCGATGTTGCTGTAGTAGCTCTCCCACAGGCCACGGAACTTCTGCGCGCCGCCCATGTCAAACGCAGTGAACTCTACCTTGCCCTTCTTGAACTTGTCCACGTTGTAGCCGACGGTGGCGCTGATGTTCTCGGAGCGTTGGTCCTCTGGCTTCATGTAGTTGATGATCGTCGTCTTGCCGCTGTTGTCCAGCCCGCAGATGATGATGTTCAGCTTCGTCTTTGCCTGGCCCATTTTTCACTTCTCTGTGTTTCTAAGGCGTTGCCGTGCAAAAATTACTTCTGGGAGTTTTGAAAAGTGAAAAGGTGGGAGTTTGTTACTTTTCGTCGAGTGGGTGATGCAGTGCGGCCCTGATCTAATGAGGCGGTGTCCTAACCGTTGTGTTTGTGTGCGCGGCACAGTCGAGTGGGCTCGTTGCAGGAAGAGGTGAGATGCGAAGAGGAGAAGGAGGTAGAGCGAACCCATTTTTAATATATATCTGAATTGCGAGGACGCTTGAACAGCACATGCAGGGTGCTCCTCTCGTCCTGAGCGCATCAGCAAAGAAAGAGGCGACGCTTCTCGTCTCTAAATGCAGCCGCTCCACCTCGTCGGGAACTGCTCCTCCGTCTCAGCATCTGCGTCACTCAAGCGTCATGCTTTCAATGGTGAGTACGGCTTCACGGTCCGCTGCTTCTCTCCCTTTCCCTCACGCGCGCAGGAATCTGAATAGAGAACACAGGCAAATGCGTGCGTGGTAGCTTAAGCAGCACCAGCGCCACAACTTCACCTCAACTCGTACGACAGCAATTTTATGATTCTTTTTTGACTTCAGTGGACTACATCAACTCTGCACGCAGGGAGACGGCACTCCCAGCTGCGACTAAACAATGATAAGGAGCAGCAAACACACATACCGAGACAACCTAAAGCAGGCTTAGTCAAGAAAAAAAAAAACGAACAGCGCTTATAGGTAAATGCAGAAGAGCTAAAGAGCGGCGTTGCCGCTTAAAGTCAAAGGTGAGGCGGAAGCGAAAGTCGTGCTTCAGTGCCAAAATTCCCCTCTCCCCTCTTTTCAGCTGCTGCTGATTTTTGCGTTCCTCTGCCTTTTTCGAGTGGCTGAAAGCAAGCACAGCGCGAGAGAGGAGAAGAGAGGAGCGGAACAGAACAGCAGGTAAAGCTGGACGGGCACAAAGGAAAGAAAAAAAGAAAAGCGGTACGCGTTAGGAGGGAGGAGACCCACACACATACACACGCACCGGTGCGCTAGTTTAGAGACACACGTAAAAGTGGAAGAGGTAGAATCAAAAACAACAGCGAAGAAGTGCAAATGGAAAAGGAGCGTACACCAGCCGAAGGAAGAGGGCAACAGGCACAAAAGATGCGTGAAAAGCAGAGAGAGAGAGAAGTCCACGAAATTCGCTACCGTTCACAGCTGACGGACGTGCACGGCGAACACAAAGAAGATCACCTTCATGAGCAACAAAAAAATATAGAAAAATGAGCGTCGGAGCGTGAAAGAAGGAGAGACAAGGAACGCAAACACGTACCGAAGGAGAAGCAGAAGGTAAGAGAAAGAAAGGGAGAAAAAGATGGAGGACGGCGCTCCAACCATCACGCGCACACAAGCGAAAACTCTCCGGAATAGAAAATGAAAGAACCGTGCCATGAGAATGGCACAATAAAAAAGCACGTCGGTGAGAAAATCTGAATAACACCGAGAACAACAATAATAGAACGGCAGAGGCCCGACAGTATCGTGTACTTAAGGCGTACCACAGAGGATTAACAATACTAAGAAGACGCGCAGACGACAGCAGCAGCGACTCATTCAGCAAGCGGTAGAGCTTCTTACCAAGAATCTTTGTCTCACTCACGCGAGGTAGCGAGCAGACGTGATGGCCCCGTCGAGATTCTGCTGAGTCAGCAGTGGCGTGCCGCTCTCCTGTGTCGCAGCACACACCGGCGCTGGCGGTGCTGCCAACGCCGTCGACGCGTTCTCCGCCGCCTGCTGTGGCTGTGGCTGCTGCGGAGACACACTCAGCGAGTTGTAGTGCACCGGGTAGAGGTAGGAGAGGAAAATGTCAATTGCCTCTGTGCGAGGTTCAAACTTGAAGTAGCCAGCCTGGCCTCCCTGCCCCTCCATCGCATCCGCAGCACCGCAGGGAAGACTGCCACCACACCCACTCCCCGGCACGGGAACTAAATTCCCCAGCGACTGCGCGTAGGCGCCGCCGTTACCCCCGCCACCCGCGAAGGACTGCGAGAAGCTGCCATGCACCGGGTGCGCGTTGAAGGACTCGGCGTAGGTGCTGCCACCTGCGTAGCCGCCAAACGAGTTCGCGGTTTGCATGCAGGAGAAGCTTTGCTGCCGTGACGGGTAGGGCCGGCCGCGGTGGCTGCTCGAGGCGAAGAGCATCATCTCGCCCGGCTCGTCATGCGGGTGAGGCGGTGGCGACATGTATGGCGCCGACGCGGCCGTCAGCAGCGGCTCTGGCCGACCCCGTGTCATCGCCCCTCCGGCCTGCGGCGCGTCTGCGAAGGCGCTCATCTGCGGCCGCAGCAGCGTGGGCCGGGCCGGCTGCGTCAACAGCGGCGGCTGCGCATCGCACTTCGGCTCGCCGCCGCCTACGCTGGATGTCTGCCGCAACCGCAGGTAGTCGTCGTTGTCCATGACAGCCCCGGCCGGTACGTTTTCCATCCGCTGCGTGAAGATGTTGACAGACTGCGTGGCGTCTGTCAAGGGCTGCACCTCTGCGCCGACGGCACGGAAGCGCTCCGTCTGGTTCGCCTTGGGGCCTTGGGTAAGGTCTTCGTCCCCGCTGAGCAGGCGGGGGACCGGCACAGCCATCGGCTGCAAGAGCGAGGGGCCACCACCACCACCACCGTTGCCGTTGCCGTTGCCGTTGCTGCTCCCTCCGCCGAGCATCGACCGCTGCGGCTGCAGGAGCGGCATCGACGCGTGGCCCATCCCCCCATTTCCTGCCACAGTTGTCGGTGTGGGCGTGCCAAGCGAGCACGCACCTGTGGCGCCAAGAGGAAGGCTGCAGCGAATCTCTGACTGCTGCAGCTTCTTGTGCAGGGCGAGCTGAATCGCATGGGCGTCGACGGCAGCGGCGTCCTCGTCATCGTCGTCCCCGAAGTCCCCCACCACGCTGCTCGGGTTGCGGCTCATGGGCCGTGAGCTCGGCGGGGCACCGTGCGGGCTGCCCCCACCACGCGAAGCGCACGCCGCACTCGCCGGCACAAGGAGCGTCGGCGCCGCCTTCGCCGCGGCAGACGCAGCGCTGCATCGGCCACGTCCGTAGGTGTCTGGCATCGTGGCTGCTCCACCAAAGCCGTTGTAGTCGCCGCCACCGGTGGCAGAGCGCTGCAGAAGGGTGGGGCTGACGTGCGTGTGGTCGAAGCTGGCAAACGAGGTGGCTGAGCCGCGCAGCCCGTGCGAGCGCAGCAGCCGCCGCTCCGCCCTCCGCCGCTCCTGCAGCTTGGCGATGTCGATGAGAAAAGACGGTGCTGAGGCGGCGCGATCGAGCGATGGGCGGTATGTAATGTAGCAATTCTGCTCCTCCGAGGAGAGGACGTGGATGTTGACATAGAGACAGTCGCTGGCGGCGCGCAGGGACAGCTCGTCGCCCCACGAGCCCAACTTCGCCAGGTTATCGTAGTAGGCGTCGGCGTGTGCGGGAGACTCGAAGTAGAAGTCGAAGCTCTCCGCGCGTGCGGTGCGCATGTAGGACACGACCTGGCTGCGAATGATGTCGTGGTAGCTTTCGTTGCCGAAGAGCTGGTGGGAGATGGCGCGGAACTGGCAGTTGCCGTCGTTCTTCACGTGGTAGACGACGAGATGCAGCTCGTTAAGGCGCTGGTAGAGGCGCTGCACGCCGACGCGAATCACCTGCTCGCGTGCCTGCCGCCGCTCTGCTGCCGTGGGCGGGGCGGCCTTCTTCTTTGCCTCCGCCGCCGCCGCCGCCTTAGCGGCCTTCTCGGCCTTCTTAGCAGCAGAGGACGACGCTGACGAGGACAGGAAGGAAAGGCCGCTCTTCTTCTTCTTTGGGGTCTCTGGCACCAGCGTGTTGATTTTGACGGCCGCCTCCGCTGCCGTCGTCGGGGCCGCACCCGCACCAGCGCCACCACCAAGCGGCAGGCTGCCTGCCTCCGCCCCCGCAGTCGATGCAACGCCTACACCGCCGCTCCCCGCATCGGCAGTCACTGCAGAGGAGGCCGCAGCCGCTGCCGCCGCGCTTTGCCGGCTGCTGCTGCCGTACAGTCTTTCCAGGTCCTCAGCTACGCGTCGCCGACATGACGGCTCCGCCACGTACGGCACAATCGGCACGACGGGCGTGGCAGACAGACGCACGGGGTGCGCGTCGGGTGGGGTGGTGTCGCCGAGCGATGGCCACACACCGCCGCTCATCGCCGAGGGCTGCATTGGCTGCCCGTGGGAGAAGTTCGAGGAGGTGGAAGCCATCATACGTGCGGTGACGCCCGGCAGCGGTGACGACGGCGACGTGCGCTCCTCCCCGCTTGTGACTTCGGTTGTTTGCCGCCCAAAGCACGGCGCAGGGCTCGCAGCCGCCGACGACGCAGACGCGGCCATTGCAGCGGCGGGATCGAAGGCGTACGCGGACGGCGGCGCATCCTCGCCGGCCGGGTGGCTGCACAGAGAGCGGTAGTGCAGCGGTGTCAGAGAGGTCTCTGTGGGGTCCAGCGCCGTCGGCGGGCGTTGGCTTGCCGAACACGCCATGCTGGCGGTCGGGTCCCTGAAGATGGTCATCGGTGCATGATCCTTGGCGCCGCCATGCCCGGCACAGCTGCCGCTCACCCACGGCGACGCCGCGGTTAACGTGTTGTGCATCCCGTCCTCCTCTGTAGAACTCGCGCCGTCGTCGAGCTCGGTGAAGATTGTAATGGTGGGCCGGTCCAGCGGCGTCCCCACGTCGCCCGCGGTGGAGGTGGCGGCGGAGGTAAGAAGCCCATTCGGGGAGGCTGCGGAGGGCGTGGCGGCTGGCGACGCACCGTTGGTGGCCGGTGCCGGTGATGCAGCCGCACCTGAACTCGCAGCAGACGTCGTCGTAAACCCGCGTTGGCTCTGCGCACCGCCGCGGCCGCGGTGGCCGTCGGACATGCCGTCCTTGGAGCTGGCGCCGCCGCCGCCGAGCATGCCGATGGGCCGCACAGTGGCCGGCACCGGGAGATGGAGGGAGTCGTGATACATGGCCGCAACACTGATACGTATGTGTGTATCTCGTGTGGTGGAAACAACAGCTGGAGAAAGGTAAAGAAAAAAAAGCGGGAGAATCCCGGTGACTATAATAGAGACAACAGCAACAACAACACCGATGCAAACTACGCGTAAAGAACAAAGGAAAGAGAGAGAGAAAAAAAAAGAGAAGTTTTTTATCGGCAATGAAAAAGAGGGAAGGCGAGAGACGACGCCGTACGCCGCACGCCTGCAACTCCGCTCACCTATAGAAAAAATGTAAGAGAAGAAAAACACAGAAAAAAAAAACTTTTTTTTTCCCGCTGACACAGCAGGCAAACAAAATAGGCGTTAACAGAAGAAAAAGAAAAAAAGAAGAGTTGCAAAAAAAAAAAAAGAAGTTTTAGCAATGACAAAATTGTTTTTATTGGAAATACCGTCTTTGCCTTGTATTCCTTCCGTGCCTTCTTCTTGTCTTTCCTTTCTTCTTTGAGCCTTCGAATTATTAATTTATGCTGCAAAAGGCTGCCTTAACTCTCGCTTTTTCCTTTTCTGCTCAGCGTCTTCGATAACGCCGTCGTGGGGTGCGCGAGACAGAAAGGGAGAGAGAAGAAGAAGAGAAAAAGAAAGATGCAGAGATGAGTAGTCCAGCAACAGCAAGTATAACAAAAGACACACGCACAAAAGCAGCAAATAATAAAGAAAAAAAGTAGAGAGACGAGATAAGTACACGCGTGTACACTCACGTTGACCGCGTGGTGTGAAGTAAGCTGAGAAAGAGAAGGGGAAAACACAACAAAGGCACTAATCGAAACAAAAGCACAAAAAAAAACGAGGACAAATTAGCGAGAGGAGAAAAACAAATACAAAAGAAAGGTAGAAAATCAAGGAGTCAGCAGAGAGTGATAGATAAAGGAAAGAAGAGAAGGGGATAGGAGAGATGCCGATGCGATGATACACCAAGTAATCAACGAAACGCGAGGGGAGCAACGAAGGCGGTAGAAAAGCGAGAGCGTAGAGAGCAGCGGCGAAGAAGAAGAAGCGGTCGAAAGAGTGCAGCAGGGACACCGATAGAGAGAGTACGTCAACTTTAAAAGTAAGGGGAAACACAAGGGAAACACACAAAAGTGTTGAAAGACGAGTAGGAACGAGCGCGAAATAAATTAGAAAAAAACGCTGAGGCGTCAATAAAAAAAAAAGGAGGAAATATAAATTAGTGAATTGTGTGTTCGCCAGCGGAGTTTGAGATGCAAATCGACTATACTTTTGGTTTTCCCTTTTATTTCCCTTTACTTTCTCACACGGCACCCGAAGCTGTACTACCGCGTTTTTTTCTTCTTTTGCTTTTTCTGAGTTTTTATGCTTGAGGTCCTGTAGCCGATAGTGGGGAGGAGGGGATCTTGGTCTCACTGCGACCCGCACTCAACTTACAGCGATGTCAAGCAACAAGAAAGAAAGAAAGAAAAGGATAACGAGACGGCCCGCTTCTCTTTTTTGTTGTTGTTGTTGCTTCTGTTCACACTCTCTCAACGGCGTGTAAGCCCCTAAGCTGTTATTTTTCTTTGATGTCGCACAGTTAAAGGTCAGAAGAGAGCAGCGTTGACGGACGGCGGTCACAGCAATAAACTACACCACTACGTTTTTATTATGATTTTGTTTCTTTCCCCCAAAAAGCAGCGGCCCTCAAACAGAAAAGAAAACAGATCGTTCACGTGAGAAGAGCAGAAATAAGAAAAAGAAGAGAAAGAAAAAAAGAAAAACAGAAAAGAGGTCGAAATAACAAAACAAATCCTAAATTTAATTAGGCTGAAAGAAAGAGCCGGAGAGTGAACAACAGGGAAGGAGAGGGTCTCAGAGGCGAACAAGAAAGTGAACCAGTGCGAGAAGAAACGAAAGGAAAGAAACTAGAATTTTTCTCACAATTGAGAAAGAGAGCAAAAATAAATAATTAAAGCTCTGAAAGTCGTTGCGTCTGTGAGCACGTACGTGTGGTAAAAGGGAGACGATGTGGGATGGAGGGGGAGGAGGTCACACGGGGACTCGACTGATAAGTGCCCTCTGTTGTTCTTTTTTTTTTCGCTTTTGAAACAAAGAGCGCGATGGCCACGCACGAGCAGATCACCGCCACGTCTGGAGATTAAATTAGAGTCTTCTCGAAGAAAGGGCTGACAGGTGTTGGTGAGTCGGCGTGAGTGCTCGTATGTCCGCGAGATTGGTTCCCCTCCAGAGTGCTGTGAAGGCACACAAAGGCAATGAAAAAAATAAAAAGAAAGAAGAGAGTTTAAAAGCAAAAGCTGAGCAGACGTGACGAGAAAGAGAGAGTATGGGCTGTGTTCCTCGCTCTTGACGTGCGGCCCTCGAGATCGCCACGCGTGTCTTCTTCTTCAACAACACGAATTTGAAAAAAGAGAAAGACGCAACGGCGCGTACAGCGGCAAAAAAGCCAGCGATTCAGTTCCAGAAGTAAAAGACGGTGGCACAATGAGCTGAGCAAGTCAGTGCAACACTAAAATAAATACACAAAAATAAACGCTTCGTGTGTTGGTGAGTTGGTTTTGATATGAGAGGCACCTCGCGTCGAGACGTAGCGCCGTGTTTCTCCCCCACACTGATGAGCAACCTTCTCAAGGATAATGTCAGAGAAACAACGGTGAAAGGGGAATTTTAAGCGCACAAAAACGAGAAAAAAAAAACGTCGTGAGTTGTGGATCGAAGAAGACAGGGACCGTGTAGGCGTAGTCAGAGAGGAGAAAGAGAGAAATATAGTTTGCGTTTAGTTTGAAAAAGAAGAAAAAAAGCGCCAGCCAAACATGAGCGTATGAAGAGGCGTGCAGAAAAAAAGAAAAAAAAGGTAAGTAGCTGCTGAAGCGGGTGCCAAAGGAGAAAAAAAGCAAAGAAGAAGAAAGAAAAGGTGAAGGATTGAGACGGAGGTGTGCTCCGCAGTGCGAGCACCGGCAGGTGGGTATCGTCGTCCACCAAGCGACGAATAGGAGCCACCCACACACGCACACATAGAGGTTCTTCTTGCTCACCGCTGCTCCTCACGATGTCTAATAAGCTGCGCCACGAGCATCAACACAGATAATCTTCTATGACGGTGGTGAGACACCAGAGATCGAGCTGCGGGAAAGTCAACGTGTGAAGAATAGAAAGAGACGTAAAGCAGTGGGCGGAACAGAAAATGCACCAACGCAGCTTCTGTTGTCCGATATGCTTCGTTGACCTGCGCATCCACAGTTCATTGCTTCCGTAGATGCGAACCTAAAGAAGGCCGCTCGGTGTTTTTTTTTTTAAAGTCCTTTGCATGTTTCTTTAGCAATTTACTTTATCGAGTCGATTACACACAAACACACGCACACACATTCAAACACAAACGCACAAACGCGCGCTCATGTACGATTACCACCACCTCAGCGGCTCACGAGGCTTCGTTGTCCTCCCGCAGCCACTCGTCCTCGAAGCCGTGCAGCAGGGTGCTGATGACCGCGGCAGCCGACATGCCACGATCGCCGAGGCGAATGCTCGTCACCTCGCCCGGCCGCGCGTAGTCGACCGTGACATCACCGCGTGACATGCCACCAATAATGAAGGCAAAGGGCTGAAACTGGCGCCTCTCCACGGCCTTGCGCTGCGTCTGCGCAAAGGCCAGCGTACCGGCCTCTGCGGTCGTCTCGGTAAGCGCGCCGCTCGTGCTGGAGGTAAGGCGACGGCGTGCAAGGCTGATGGCGTGCTCACTCTTCTCCTCCGCCGCACTGCCCGCGGCGTACCCACAGGTGGCGCCAAAGGTGAAGGGGTCCACAAGCTCGCCATCCTTCTCTACACGGTACAGACGGGTGTTAGCAGGGATGTGGTCGGTGATCGGGTTGCCCACCACGCGGAGGAGCGACAGGTAGCCCGTGCTGGCACGCACCTTCAGCTTAAACAGCACCGACACCATCATCTTTTCAAAGAGACGCACATTGCGCGGCACCCGCAGACGCGGATCGACCGCGATGCAGACCTGCTTTTTGGTGCGCAAATAGACCTCCAGCATGCCCGCCCGATTCAGCGCGGAGTCCTGCAGGTGGAGGAGGCACTGGTGCACGACATCGGGACGCCAGTCAGCAGGGTCCTGGTTGTGGCGTGCGTGGTAGGAGCGGTGGCGATCGCTTAGCAGCTCGAAGCCACGATCTGTTTGGATCGTTTGCAGGGGGCAGTGCTCGAGAATGACGATGACGCGCTTCCATCGCTCCTTCTCCTCTGCGCTGCGGGGAAGACGGGCCGACTTCTGCGCGTACTCCATTGTGAGTAGAGGTGTAAAAGACAAGGGCTGCATCAAGAGGTAGAGCGGTCACAAAAGAAAAGAGAAAATGTGTGAGGGATAAAGGTGAGAGAGAGCGAGAGCGTGAATGTGGCAGAGAGAAGCGGAAGAGGCAATGTTTTTTCACCTGCAGCGATCATGCGGTGAGACGCACTAATTGACACTGACAATCCACAAGACCATTTTGCGGCGGGACTGCTCTTCTGGAAAGATACCGACTAATGCGTCGCCCACAGTGACAGCATTGCATGGTGTGTGCTCGTAGTTCGCAATACGCGTAAAGTAAATCGAGAACGTATATGTTTTTTTTTGTTTTATCCCGAAGCGTAAGCTAAAGGTCCAATCTTTTTTGTTTCTCACTAGTGGCGATGACGCCAGAAAAATCGGAAAGAAGAAAGCGCCGTAAAACACGTTGCACAACAGCATCCACCAACCTTTACCACCACAACTGAGAAACAACGTTGCGAGAAAAAAAATAAGCGCATCTCTTCGATGCACAGCAGCAGCAGCAGCAACTTGCTAAAAAACACTAAAACCTTCGCTGTTTATGCAACCTTTCTTCTCTCCCTCTGTCTCCTCGCAGTATTACAACAACACGTGGGCACACACGCGCACCTCGGTCAGTTGCGCTCCACCTGGAAGGTCTCCCGCTCGCGGCCCTTGAAGTGCAGGATGATTTCATTCTTGGAGTCGCCACGAAGCTTGTCACGCGAGAAGCGCGCCTCGGCCTGGAAGCCCACCAGGCTCAGCGCACCCGTGATGACGCCGCACAGCAGGTTCGAGTACCACAGGTGCTCCTTCAGCGTCCCGTCCGGCAGCTCCACGAAGAGGGCGAGTGGGTTGTCCTGGAAGCTGATGGAGAAGGTGTCGGCAGAGTCCTTCACCTGGGCGAGCTCCGCACTCACGCCGAGAAACATGCGCAGGCCCACCAGCGCAACGCCCTCGGCTGCCTGCGAGAAGCTGCGACACGGCGCGGCCCCACTGCGCACGCTGTACTCCTCAATCAGCCTGGCGCCGATGCGATGGCCCATGTTGTAGAGCTGCTGGTTCACCTGCTCCACGTCGTCCTCCTGCGCGAGTTCTTCGGCCATCTGCTGCACGAGTGCGCCGTAGGTCAAGGCGAAGAACTCGGCGCTGACTTTGACGTTGCTGTCGAAGGCGGCGTCGCCGAGTTGGGCGGGCGTCATTGCGGTGGTGCGAGGGGGAGACGCCATTTGCTTGACAGGAAGAGGAAAAGAAAGAAGTAGATGTGTGCAGAAGCAGCAGTTGAGGAGAAGAAAAGAAAAAGAGAAAAGAGTTTGCCGTTGCGTCGATATAGGCTGAGTTGTGTGTCGGTGTTTTTTTGGTGCTAAAATATGAGAGAGACGGGAGGAAAGGAGAGAGAGAGAGACGGGCAGTGAAGCATCGGGTCGCGTCAAAGAAGCACCAAAAGAAGAAGCTCAAGATGTAGCTCTTTGTTGTTCTCTGTTTAAGCAGCACCGCAAATATGAAAAAAAAATTTTTCATCCACAAAAAAGTCGCCGCGGCTCCAGCGAGTGGTAGGTGCTATAGTGGAAGACACCGCGGGCAGATGCACAACGCAGCTGCAATTACCCGCCACTTGAAGCAACGCCATTTTTTCCCTCTGCGTCGTCACTGGGAACAAACAAAAAAAATAGTTGTCTAACGCAGCTAAAAGCTCTTTCCTCTTCACTGCACTTGATCTCTCCTTTTCTGCTTTTGTTCAAATGTTATTATTTCTCTCCTTGTGGACCTCACGTCTCACACCGCACGGGTGTGATGAGCAGCCATTCAAGCAACAATGGAAGAAGAAAAAAAAAGGCAGTAGCCCTGCGGAAATACACATCGACTCGCTGCACAACGAAGAGAAAGAGAGCGAGCAAGTGAGGCTCAAAGCACTGTACATAACGTAAAAAAAAAAAAAAAACTCGCACAAAGAGCGAGAAGAGACGGAGGGATAATTAGTTTTTTCTATTTTCTCACTTCTTCGCGCCGCCCTTCTTCTTGCCCTTCTTGGTTCCCTTCTCGAGGGCCTGCTGAGCCTGCATGCGCGCGGCAAAAGCCCGGTAGTAGGCCTGGATCACCCGCGCGTCCTGCTCCTGGCGCTGCCGTATCACACTGGTGTGCTCCTGCCGCTGCTCCGCCACCTTCATCTCCCACGCGTACTCCTCGCGCTGCTTCTGCAGGCTCTGCACCTCCGCCTCCAGGCGCACGACGCGGCCAGTGTCCTCCTCTGCCTCCGCGTTAAACTGGCGCATGGCAGCCTCGAGCTGCGCCGTCTGCGCATCGTAGTCGGCAATGGCACCACTCACGGCTGCCTCCCGCTTCGTGTGCTGCGAGCGCAACGCGTTCAGCTCATCCAGGTCTTTCGTCTGCGCCTGCTGCAGCCGCTTGGCGACCGCGTCGGCAGCGTTGCGGTGGGCTTCGAGCTGTTGTCGCAGCGTGCAGCGGTGGTCGTTCTGGATATTGTCCTGCACCCGCTGGAACGCCTCAAGCTCGACATCGGCAGCCTGTCGCACGTACTGCAGCTCCTCCTCAAGCTGGCGGATCTCCTCGTCGTACTCTGCCACCTCTCGTTTGCGGGCAGCCTTCACGTCGAGGAAGCGCTGGTTCAACACCTGGACATCTGCTGTGCCCGCCTGGTCCTTGTTCACCGCGTCGTGCAGGAGCTGGTAGCGGTGGATGTCCTCGTTCACGGTGAACTGGTTGCGCTCGTGCAGGAGGTGGTAGAGGCTCTCCACGAGCTCACGCAGGTGGTCCACACTCTCCTCCACTAACCCGCACCCGTACACGTGCATCTGGGCTGTGTCCGTGCCGTCGCGCACAGCAGCAGCAGCAGCAGCGGCGGTAGTAGGTCCATGCCCCTTCACCGCTTGCGCCGACCGCGACGTCTTGTACAGGCGCTTCAGGAAGAACTCTACCGCCGCGCCGTAGCCGCCGTCACGCAGCGTGTCGATCAACGCCCGCGTGCTGAGGTGGTGTGCCTGGATGTCCTGCGCATCGGCAACGCCGCTCGTCGTGGCGCTGTCCAGCAGCTCCCGCTCGAGCAGCGCGAAGTTGCTGACCTGCGCGATGGCTTCGTTGCCGTCGAAGTCGGCGGGGTCGCCATACTGGGCGGCGGCGTGCACGAAGCAGGCGGCCTTGACGGCGCGCTGCCGCTCCTCCTCATCCTCTGGCGGCAGCGTCGTGGCTGACAACGCCTCTGCCTCGCTGCTCTCGCGTATCAACTCCGCCCACCCCGCCGAGGAGCACGAGGAACGCGCAGATTGTTTGTCTATATTGCCAGAGGGAGAGGAGCGGAGAACACCGGTGACGGTGGACTTATCGAGTGGGTGGTCGTGTTGGCGGGCAGCGGCGTCATCGCCCCCACCCAGCGGAGGCGTCTCGTGTCCTCCACGTGCAGCAGTGGCCTGTGCCGTGTCTCGCGACTCCGTGACGCGTGCCAGGTGTGTCTCGTAGAGGTGGAGAAAGCCGTCGCCGGCGCCACCGGTTGCGGCCACGACGGTCTCGTCGCGCACCCACGACGTGAACTCCTCGGGGAGAAGGGCGAGCAGCTTTAGCTCGTCCACGAGGTCGACAAGGATGCCTTCCACCTTGTCCACCTCCCGTCGCGTCATCGGATCCATGTCCATGATGCTAGGGTGAAAAAGAAAGAAGAAGATGGGAAGGTTTGTGAGGGGTTTGTGTTTCTTTTGGGAGTGGTGGTGGTGGCGCTGTGCCAGCAGTGAAGATGCCGTACTGCGGAAGTGTGTAGTAAAAGGCAGAAGTGGGGGAGGAAGAGAGAAAGAGAGAGGTGACACACGCTGAGAGGGGAGTAAGACTGTCCAGCACTCCGTTCACACACTATGCAGAGCATGACACTCTGCATTTTCTCACTCTCTCGCAAGCGCATACTGCGTAGACGACGCAGTGACACCTGAATTGTGTCGCCAAGGACCGCAGAGAAGCCACTGTGCACTTGTCTGAGCACTACACGAAGAAGGAGACCACAGCCGCGCCTCTATGGTCAAAGGAGGGCAAGTAAGCCGTCGCACTGCCCACACGTGTTCTCTTCGCAGCCTCGACTTAATCATCGCGGTATCACGACGCACACATGCAGGTGTCATTTTTAATGTTTTTGATGACCTAAACTACCGTGCAAGATGCAATGACCGCGATACAGGTGGTCCTCGTTAAAATCAGCCTTTTTTTATTTCTTGCCTTTGGTACAGAAAAGAGGAGTAAACAGCGCGATACAGAATACGAGACGAGTAGCCTTCATCGCGACGGCGCCGTGTCGCGTGTCACGTAGCTTTTCTCTCTCTCCTATCTCGGCTGCACCGCACGCATCAAAAAACCAGAGAAAAGGGAAAAAAAATACACCAGCACACTCGACGAGATATTTAAAAAGAAAAATAGAAAAAAATCTTCTCTAAACAGAAAATAAGGAATCGGAGCTTCGGCTCCGCTACCACTCGGTAGGTGACGTGCGTGTTTGCGTGTATGCGTGTGTCTGTCTGCGTGCATGTGTGAACTCGCAGTTGTCAATGAAAAAAAAAAAGAAGAAGAGTCAGGGAAGAACACACTAACACACAATCGCCAACACCATACACTCAAATTGAAAAAAAAAGGATAAGAAGCGCTATTGGATATACAGTAATGAATAATTTTCCCTTTTCTTTTTTTTGGGTTTGTTGCAGTTTGCTTCAGTGCACGTCACTACGACGTAGAACGGAAAATAAGGAGACTTGCTGTCCTCTTTATTTTTTTTTTTGTTGCGAGGCTGCCAAGGAGTGTCACTGGGAGTTGGCAAGAGGCGGCATTCTCGTCCCTCTCTCTCCCTCTCCCGTGTCGGCGATGCGTGAAAAAACGCAGCGGGGCACAGAGTGTGCTCTATCCACCATCATCAAAGAAGACGAACGTGATGGATAAGTTAGAGAGAGAGAGAGAGAGAGAGAGAGAGAGAGAGAGAGAGAGAGAGAGAGAGAGAGAAAGAGAGAGAACACGCAAGTAAAGTACAAAAAAAAAAAAAAAAAAAAGAGAAACGATCTAAAAAGCTTGAAATTACTATGAGAGGGAAGCACTGTCACGCGCAACCACTCCACCACCACGACAACGACAACAACACCGGGAACAACAAATAAAAAAACCGGACGATAAAAGGCAAGGCGATACGAAGCTTCACATAAAACTATTCCTCTTCACCGTTTTCTGATCACCTCTCTCACTTTCCTCCTGCTTTGCTCCACCGCACACCGCATCAATAAACTCCCTGTTTTCTTTTCTTTTTCTAGAAAGAAGAGTTTAGATACCCCAAGGAAGAGAAGGTGTAATGTAAGAGTAAAAAAAAAAAATGCTGGGAGAGAAAGCGCGCGTGTGTAGGAAAACGCTATGCGAGGCACGTTGCACAGCACAGCAATAGAGAGCTCAAGAAAGAAACGATGACCGCACCGTACAGGCGTCGCTCATGCGTGTGAAACAACGCTCATCACACAGCGTTGACGACTGCGATTGCCTGAGGTGCGCAAAGGACGTACAGGAATAAACTCAAAAAAAAAGAAGAAGGTAATAGCTCCGTTTCTCGAATGCGATTGTGAGGAGAGCACCGCGCGCATGCGTCCCCCGTGCGTCTGCGCGTCTGTGAGCGACAAGAGTTGAAAGGAAGAAGTGCAACAACACACCAAGAAAGAGAACTAAACACTCGCATTCTCCTTCCCGAAGTTGGCAAGCGATAGCCACAGGTCAGCTTCCGACTTGTCGTCTTCGCGAACGCAAAGGCCCGGCTACGCAGCAGCCTCACCCGCCGCCACCACGTCCTTTTTAGGCAGCTCAAACGAACCCACCTCCTTGTAGCTGAAGATCGAAATCACCTCAGGCGCCATCGCGGCCGTCGCACTCTTCGACGCCTTCGCGGCACGCAGCACCTCTACCGCGTCGTCCTTGGGCCACAGCACGCCCTGGTAGGCAGCGGCCGGCAGCTCGGCAACCACCGGCTTCGCCTCGAGGTACGCCTCCACCAGCGCGTTCGCGTCGGGCCCGGTGCGGGTGTGTGCCCAGGCCACGATGCTGCCGTCCACGTCCTTCACCGCCACCACCTTCTTATCCGCCGCCACCTTCGTGGGGAAATTCACATCCACAATCGCAGCGCGGTAGGGCTCCTGCTTGACGATGGCGGCCACGTTGAAGGAGGCGCAGACGCACTGCTTCCACCAGTAGGGCAGCGCGCCGCCGTCGACGTCGGCCGTCTTGGACTTGTTGTACCGCGCGTCCCCCTTCAGCGCCTTCTGCAGCTGCTTGTCCTCCTGCATGAGATCAGCGAGGAGGGTGCAGTCGCTCGACGGGTCTTGGATCTGCGCCATGACAGCCTGCACGATGCCGAGGCGGGGCTGGAGGGAAACAACGAGTTGCAGCTTCTCCTTCACCTCTGCCTCCATCTCCTTCATCCCGGACGTAACACTCGCCTTCTGCTGGCTCATGTCCTCCTTGTGCTGCTGCTTTTGCTCCTCCATCCTGGCCTTGAAGGCCTTCGTGGTCTGCTGCTCCTTCATCTTCGCCTCCGCCTCCTTCTTCTTGTGCACGATCTGCATGAAGGCCAGCGTCTGTTGCTGCATGATCTGCTCGTGGGCGGCCTGCTCCTGCAGCACGGCTTGCTCCAGCAGCTGGGCGGAGGGGAGCAGCTTCAGCGTCGCCGCCTCATCGCGACGGCGAACCACCTCCTTCAAATACTTCACCACGTCCGGCTGGTAGGCGCTGTAATTGGGTGTGGGCGTGTTCACCTTCGGAAGGAAAGACTTGGCGCCACCACCGCTGCTGCCGCCACCAGTGCGACGAGCCCCGTTGGTCGACGCGGCCGCACGGGGCATCGAGGCAGACGGTGTCTTGACCGGCGTGCGTGCGGCAACGGGCTGCGCTTGCTGAGGCGGCTGCTGCTGCTGCTGCTGGTGCTGCTGGAGGGGAAGCGGGGGCACCGCTGGTGGACGCCCCGCCGTGCCGCTCAGCCGTGCCTGCGTCGGCGATGCGGTCGTGTTCGTGGTGCTCGTGCGCGCCTCCGAGGCAGCTGACGTCGGTGCAGCCGCGCTTCCGTTGGAGGCGCTCAGGCGGTTCAGCGACGCACTCGCCCGCAGCTGCGAGACGGTAGGCAGCGGGTGCTGCGTGTCGCTCTTCACCGACGCGTTCAGCGAGCTGGCCCGAGCCGGCTTACCGTTCGGCGTGCTCGCGTCCCTCGCCTCTGGCACGGCGTTTTCGGCATCGACGTGGCGAATGGCGCTCGTGCGAATGGCGCTGTTCTCCAGGGACTTGGCAGCAGCAGGAGGGGAGGCCTTGGAGGCGCGCTGGCTGTTGTCCGGCGTGCCGTTGATGTAGTGACCGTCGCCCAGGACGATCTCAGGGCTCTGCTCACGCGAAGACATTTTTTTTGTTGTGTTGTTGTGTGTTGTTATGACCCGAGAATATGGTCTAAGGAGTGTGAGGAGAAGCCGTCAACGTGTTTCTTCTTTTTTTTTTTTCCTTGGAGGTGGTGGGAAGGAAGGGGTTGACGTACCGAAGCGATCAGCAGCCGCTAGAGAAAGAAAAGAAGATGAGATCGAGGCAGAAAGCCAGAAAAAAATATTTGGTTTTTCCGAGAAAGTCAGTGGTATGCGCTGAGAGATAGAGAGAGGCGGTGTTGTAGTCTAAAGAAGCAAGAGAGAAAGAGAAAGAGAGATAAAGTAAAAATGTAAAGTAGTCAGAGAAGGAAAGAAGGCGACAAATGATCCTGAGGAGGAGAGGGGAGTGGCGCACAGTGAATGCAACGTTTGGAGTGTTAAGAGAGAGAGATGGGTGTAAGAGGAGAAAAGGGTGGTAAGAAGGGTGTATGGATCGCAGCGCACATCGATCAGAGGATGCAGGTACCAAACAAAGTACGAAGCGCACGAAGGTGGGATTAAAAAAGCAGCCTCGACAGAGATGAGCTGGCGTCTTTCGTCTCTCTTTTCACATCAGCAGTCGAGCGGCTCTTATCCACCACACAAGTACGCGTGAGTCGATCTAATGCTCACCGCTGAGTCGCGCAAAGACAGCGGATAACGACTCCACAAAGAGCAAAGCGCGCGTCACTAGTAAAGCCCGAAGACGCACCGCATTTCTCCAGAGAAGCAAAAAAAAAAATGGCAGCTACGCATCTTTCAACGCCTTCCTTCCGCTACTCGCACGCGTGCCGCTCAATTTCCAAATGCTTTCAAGAGTTTTTGTTGGTTTGTTGGTTTGTTTTTTTGGTTGGAAACACATCAGCTCTCCAAAGGTCAGCTTGAGCCGCCAGCGACATCACTTGAAAGTGATAAAAGAAAAAAGGAAAAGATGCGCATGGCAGTGGTGGTAACAGCACAGGCGGTGTCCATCCATCTTTTCACGACACCT